>JAQFYM010005825.1:0-12610 GCA_034694785.1 Agrenia bidenticulata
GTCACATCACCATCTCCTGATATCATCATCTTATCCAATCCTCGAGGGCCCAAACTTGAACGCAACGTCGATGCAACTGACTTTCCAGCCAATATGTGAGTCTACAAAATGGTTTATTAAAATTGGGCTGAGTTACATTTTCAGGTAAGTGTGACAATTTAAAAAGTGTACCTTGATGGCCTCATTTCCGGTGAGTCTTTTTTGTTTGTCCTGATCTCTGATGATGATGAACGGCCGTCCGTATTCATCAAACGCCAAACTACCCGGTAGACTTCCACTCATCTTAACTATTCAATTAAATAACGAATTGTTCACAGAGTTGCTCTTTGTGTCTCACACCCAACACAATGAATGAAAACGCCGGGGGAATATGTCCATGCCGGGCTTAGAAGTTGTTCTAGAACAAGAAAGAATATGTCAGGGGCGTACTGTTAATTGAAATTTCTTATTGTCACAGGGGGTCCGTAACGATATGCAGATATGCAGTGGGTCGGTACCGTGGAACTTTTTTTACATAGGGTCATGTGTGTGGGTGTATGAAATAGTTGTTACGCTGATTTGCTTGTTTTAATGTTTATTTTATGAAATTGTAGGTGGCGCATGCAGTCGGTCTGTCATATGTTTAGTGCATAAAATTATGATATTAATAACTCTTAAAATTAAAGTGCCGTGTGAAATTGTTACGTAACTTAAGTTAAGACTACAACTTTAATCTGCAGAACATCTTCATCTTTAATCTGACTGTTGAAGATGTCGGTGTTTGATAAAGTTGAGGCCGGTCCAGCGATCGAAGTATTTGCTTTGACACAGGCTTATCTATCGGATTCTAATGTCAACAAGGTCAACCTCGGAGTGGGGGGTGAGTGTGGTCATAGGGCTCTCAACGAGACGAGATGGCCCTTCGAGATTTGGACGAGACGAGACAACAGTCGTCTCGAATCTCGTCTCGGGGAGAGCCCTAATGTCACTTCTTAGGCTAAGTGTGGACATAATTTAAAAAAACAAAGAAAATGTAATTAACCCCCCCTATTATGTTGTAGCATACCGAACGGATGAAGGGAAGCCGTGGGTGTTGCCGTTGGTGCGAAAGTTGGAGAAATTGTTAAGTGTCGATTTGACATTGAATAAAGAATATTTGCCGGTACTTGGTTTGCCTTTATTTACATCAGCAGCGACGTTGATGTTATTGGGTAAAGAATCTCCAGCAATTGTTGAAGGTAGAGCGGTTGGAGTTCAAAGTTTATCAGGGACTGGGGCACTTAGGGTCACTGCTGAATTCTTGAACAAAATTATGAAATGTAACATCGTCTACTCTTCTGATCCAACGTGGGGTGGGTTTATTATTTTTAAACATAAAATTTTGATGGTAACTGAAATGAATTTTGTGTTTGTAGAGAACCACCGTTTGGTATTTTTGAATGGTGGTTTTACAAGTTACCGTTCGTATAGATATTGGGATTGTGAAAAGAAAAGTTTGGATTTGCAAGGGATGTTATCAGATTTGTCAGATGCACCAGAGAATTCCGTGGTGATATTACATGCATGTGCACATAATCCAACAGGGGTTGACCCAACTAAAGAAGAATGGAAACAAATTGCTAATGTTATCAAAGAGAAGAAATTATTCCCACTTTTCGATTCTGCTTATCAAGGATTTGCAAGTGGGGATCTTGACAATGATGCTTGGGCCGTTAGGTTCTTTGTTCAACAAGGATTCGAACTCATCTGCTGTCAGAGCTTTGCCAAGAATTTCGGACTTTACAGTGAGTAGTACTTTTTTTTAAATTTGGGTTGGGTTAATATTTTTGTTTTGTTTGTAGATGAACGAGTTGGAAATATGACGTTTGTGAGTAAAGATAAAAGTAATTTGTCGAATGTGTTATCTCAAGTGACGTTGATAATTCGTGGAATGTATTCGAATCCGCCAAACCATGGAGCAAGGGTCGTTGCAACTGCATTAAATGATGAGAAATATTATGAAGAATGGAAAGTGTCAATAAAAACAATGGCAGATCGTATCATTCAAATGAGACAAGGCCTTAAAATCAGGTTGGACAAACTACAAACACCTGGCAATTGGGATCATATCGTCAACCAAATCGGAATGTTCTCTTATACTGGGTTGAACGGTAACAAAAAATTGTTTCAAAAATTTTTGGTAAGGGTTTAAAATAAGTATTTTTTTGTTACAGAAAAGGAGGTAGAATATTTGCGTGTTGATCATCACATTTACATGTTGAAATCGGGTCGTGTGAATATGTGTGGTTTGACTACGAATAATCTTGACTATGTGGCAGAAGCAATTAACAAAGCAGTTAGGAATTAATGATGAAATAATTATTGTAGTCACGTGGTATTTTTCTGGCGGATAAAATAAATCATTTCAAAAAATTGGTTTAATTTAAAATGGATTTTAAAAATTTATTGGGGACTTGTGCCAGCATCACCACCATCGGTCAATTCCTCGCCGGAATGTAATTTTTTTTACAAGCTGTGCATGCAGTTTTCAGTGTCACGTGATTAATTGTTTTGTTTTAAGGTTCACAGTCCGTCGTTTATATAATCAAGGGATGGTTGGTGATTTAAGTCATGTACCTTTCCTTATGGGGGCTGTCGGGTGCACCCTTTGGCTCATCTATGGATTCGTTAAACGTTTGTTTTTTTAAAATGATTTTTAAGTGTTAAATAATTTTTTTAATTGTTTTTTTTTTTTAGGTGACGATATGATTGTGAATTGTAATATAGTTGGGACATTTTTAAACAGTTTTTATGTACTCGTTTTTCTAAGGTTCACCGGGCCAGCGGGGAGGGTAACATTTAACCATCATTTAACTTTGTATTTTGTTTAAGGGCGGATTGAAAAACAGTTTTTTTGGTGTAGATGGTGTTGTACCGTCACTTGCTGTTGAGTATGTTGATGATAAGTATGACGCTGTATTACGTGTGGGGTAATGAATCTTTAAACGTTGGTGATACACTTGGGAATATTTGCATCTTGTCTACTATTCTCTCATGCGCTTCTCCACTTGTTAACATTGTGAGTTTAAGAAAATTTTGGGTTTTGTGTTTTTAATTGTTAAAATTGTGTTTGATTTTTGCAGCGTTTGGTGATAAGAAGTAAAAGTACAAGTTCGTTACCATTTCCTTTGATATTGAGTATATTTTTAGTTTGTAGTCAATGGTGGGCCTATGGGATTTTAGCTGGAGATTTTTACATGCAATTTACTAACCTTATCGGAACTTGCATCTCACTTGCTCAACTTTCACTATTCTGCTTTCTTAGCAATTAAATCATTCATACATTTTTGTTTAATAAAGAAAAAAGTTGTACGCACATGTTCTTTTTTTTTTTTAAAAGATGTCTGGAAATATCAATGAGTTGGCATGATTTACGCAGCAGACATAGTATTTTATAGCTGGATATGTCTGGAATGTCCTTGAACGGGATATGCCCCCACACAGGATATTCTTTGTGTGTGAGAGAGTGACCCCCAAGAGTGTCTGTCGTCCCCCAATGAGAAATGAGCGGCGGAATGTATTGAATAGTAAAAGAGGTGAAGTAGTTTTGTAGTATGTAGTAACCGCCCATGTGATGTCTCGTGTGCTAAAGTGGTATGTCTGGGATATAGGTCCCGCCTTTCTTCTTTCTTTGGTGTTGGTGCAGAGACGCCGTAAATTGTGTGACCATATTGTTGGTAAATTTGTTAGTTTTTTTTGTTAAATAGTTTTTGAAAAACGTTTTGAAATGTTTCAAAATCCTCATGGGAAAGAAAAGAATCTAATGGAAAACTTTAACGTAAGTAAATTTTTAAAATGTTATAAAGAAGCCGGTGTTAAAAAAAAGCCGGTTGTATTATTTTAGATTGAGAATATGATGTTACCGACTCCACCAAGAAGTCCATCACGGTCTTATTTAAATTTAACTGACCCAATGTTGGATGACCTTTTTGAACTACTTGGGGAAGATGATGAACCGGTTTCAAGGAAAAGGAAATTATCAGAAATCAGCTTCGGTAATGAAGAGGAAATCAATCTCGACAATGCACTAATGGAACTTGGGTTCGTTCATGGTGAGTTTAGTTCAGCAGCAGTTTTGAAAATGTTGTTTTGGTAATAATGTTTTTTTTGTTTTGTAGATGAAGTAGATATGGAATCGAGTGTATGTATGTTGGATAGGTTGTTATCGACGTATGTAGATTCTCCACCTCCGACGAATCCTCCAAGTCCGAGTTCATTCCAAGTAGATATAAAATCTGAAGTATGTTCGACGGTAGATAGTGAAGATTCTTATACGGAAGATTTGTTGAAAGATTTTGAATCTTTTGATACATTTGAAAAGTTGGCAAGTTCGACGAATTTTATAGAAGAAACGGATTATAAAGAAGAATATGAATTTAAACCTAAAAGGATCAAATTTGATTCTGAATCTGATGAAATGGTCATGATGAAAAATGATTGCATGTGGAATGGAACTTTTGGACAACTTATTCAACATGAAGATTGTCATGCTGAAAATATCAAAAAAGCTATGGAAAATGATCATAATTATGCTGCCGTTTTTAAAGATGAGCAAATCATCAATTTCGATAAAATTCAAAAAAAAACTAAAATACTTGTTCCACTTAAACATCTCATGGAAACTTTACAACAAAAATCTTATCTCGTCAGTCCGCTGGGCCCAGGCAAGAAAGTTATCAGATTGACTGGCACTGAGACTGTCAAGGGTATTTTTTTTCTTCTTTTTTTTTAATTTTTATTGATGAATATTGATGAATAATTTTTGTGTGTATATTTTAGGTGTGTTTAGTGGTAGTGGAATATTGGGTTTGCCATCAGGTGCGGTATCGAAGCCGTCGAATCACAATGTTCGTAAACGTCCTCATAATCCGATAGTGAATACACGTTACACGAGTCCAAAGTTGATAGAGCCAGTGTGTGCAGTTCCATTGAGTCCTAATATTTTACAACCGTTGACAAAGAAGAAGACAAAGGCTCATAATAATATGGAAAGGATGAGAAGAATTGATTTAAGAAATTCTTTTGATAATCTTAAAAAACTTGTACCAATTCTTTCCAAAAGTCCGAAATGTTCTAAAGTTGAAATTCTTAAAAAAGCTGAGGAATATATTAGAGGTCTTAGGAACGTCGAGAAAAAATTCATCAAAGAAGAACAACAACTCAAATTCAAAATTCAACAACTTAAAATTAACATGGAGGGATAACTTTTTAAAAATTATAATAAAATGTTTTTTTTTTATAACAACATCGGGTTTTTTTTTTATCATGAGAATGGGAATGGGAATGGGAATGAGAATAAAGAGAAGCTGAAAGAAATAATAGATGGCACTTTAAGTGAGTGGTGGTGGAATAGTAAACTAAATTGATAAAAAAAAATTATTAAAAAATGGCAAAATCTTATGATTATTTGTTTAAATTGTTATTAATTGGTGATTCTGGAGTTGGAAAAACTTGTGTACTTTTCAGATTTTCTGAAGATGCTTTCAACTCTACTTTCATATCAACTATCGGTAATTTTTTTTAGTGTTAAGTCAGGTTAAAATATTTTTTTTTTTAAATTTTTTTTTTTCTGTAGGTATAGATTTTAAAATCCGTACGATTGAGTTGGATGGGAAGAAAATTAAGTTGCAAATATGGTAAATATAAATAAATTTATTGTTTTGTTGTTGAGTAATTAATTGTTTTTGTTTGTAGGGACACGGCAGGTCAAGAGCGTTTCCGTACGATAACGACGGCTTATTATCGTGGTGCAATGGGTATCATGTTAGTATATGACATCACCAATGAAAAAAGCTTTGAAAATATCAAAAATTGGATCAGAAATATTGAAGAGCATGCTGGTAATTTTTTACAACTTTTTTTTTTTTGTCATTTTTGATTGTTTTTTTTTTTTGTAGCACCGGATGTACAGAAGATGATATTGGGTAATAAATGTGACATGAATGATAAAAGATCCGTTTCTAAAGATCGGGGGGAACAATTAGCTATGGAATATGGAATAAGGTAATATCTTAACTCATGTTAAAATGATCTTAACTCATGTTAAATGTTTGTGTTAGGTTTATGGAGACATCGGCGAAGGCGTCGTATAATGTTGAGGATTCCTTTTACCTGTTAAGTCGTGATATAAAATCTCACATTGATAAGAAATTAGAATTGAGTGTTGCACAAGGTGGGAATAGAGCACTCGGCGGACTTAATACCAACACACATGTCATTAACAATAAAAATAACTTTAATTTCAATAAACCTAACTGGTTCAACAAATGCAATCTTATCTAAGTTTTATACTTTTTTTATTGGAATAAACACTTTTTTCAATCTTTGTACTTTTTTTTGTCGATCTCTTTTGTGGGGAACAGAATATTCTGTGGGGGTTGGGGGCTGCACACTTTGGGAAAATTTCAGTGGGGGTTGGGGCACACTTTGGGGAAATTTCAGTGGGGGTTGGGGCACACTTTGGGGAAATTTCAGAGGGATGTTGTGGCTGTAAGATTATTATGACGGATAATTTTTTCATCCAAAAATCTTTAAAAGACTTTTTTGTGTCTTGTTAATTTAACATGGCAGGAGTAGGTAAAAAAATAAAATTACAATTTAATTGGTTGATTTATGTATGGGTTAGGCTAGCATGGTTATTCTGTAGGCTAAGGTGTCATATTTTTGAATTTTTTTTGTCCCTATCCTGCCCATGTTAAAAGTTAGACACCCTGAAAAAGGCAGGGTGGCATTTGATCCACGTTTTTTCAATGTTTTGAAATGTCTGTGAAAATCATTTGATTTTATAATTTGTAAGTGGGATTTTGTATTTTTTATTGGGTTTAAAGTGCATGTTCATGATAGACGGGCGTCAACATTCCCCTTAAGAGCTCCAATCCCCCAAACCATATTATGATGTTCATCAAAATTATGAATTATTTTTTTTTGTAATATTGTTTTAAGCTGAATTTAAGTTTTAAATTGAAATTATGAAGGTTATTTAATCTATAGTTTTTAATGGATTGAAGGGGTTGTTGTTGAAATAGTTGTTGATGAATTAGAGTAGTTGATGATGTAAAAAAGTCTTTTAAAGTAAAGTCTTAAGTTCCCCCATTGATAGTCGCGTGCCGAAGAAGAATGTTTGGATGGTTAGCCAAGCGTTTTATGTTTGTATATAATTTATATTAAGGAGCAGGTGCAAGAGGCTAACAAGTGGAAATCAGAGAACCGGAATTCCTCTTTTATATATTTTAATATCTCTTAATGGCTCGTGCTATCAAGGGCTCCCATTCATTTTTTCATCTTACAAGAGGCAGGTGGAATCATGTGAACTGGAACGAACTTACTAGTCGCGTGCCTCTTTATTATTTTAAGTTTTTTATGATTCAGATTACTGACCATGCGATCTCTTTTGACCTCTCCGGATTTTTAAAGTTTAATGAACCTTTTTTTGCATTTTTGTAATTGAAATTTGAAGTTATGAATTTTTTTAATGTTTTTGAAAATGTAAAAATGTAAAAATGTGAAAATGTGAAAATGTAAAAAAGAGATTTTCTACCTGTGTGATTGTTGAAAAAAAACAGAGAGAGGAAGCAGGTGAATTCCAGTAGTTAGTTGTGTAGGGATGTTGATGATGAGGGTGGAAAAAGGGTTGATAAAATTTGTTCAGTCTAAGCCAAGAGTCCGTCTCGGTTGGTTGTACAACTTTTCTCAACAATGCAACGATTACCAAAGATTTGAAAACTTTATTTTCATGCAATATATTTAAAATTTTGTAAATTTTAATGCTAAATATTTTATTTGTGTTTGTGCAATATTTTGTGTTAGTGTAATTTGAGATTTATTTATCAAGTCATTGACTTGAACCACCTGCCGCATGAATCAGTTGAAAATAAAGAGAAAAAAAGGTCCAGAGTATAAGTGACATATGGTTCCAGTGAATATTTTTGTGTAAGATGCAAATGCAAAGTATGGAAGAAGAATATTCTCCGTTGATGGTTGAGGCAAATGAAGATAATACGAAGAAGAAACGTAAGTTTTTTGAAAGTAAGTTGGGGTTTTTATATTTTAAGAGTTTTTGGGCGTTAGTTGAACGGAAATAGAAGTAACAGGTAAAAAGAGTAGAGGGGACAAGTGTAAGGACCGGAAACCGCACTACCTGTTCTATAAAAAAAATTTGATACAGTTTTTATACACTTGATTACATCCGGTCTGGAGAATAAGCCACTGATTTACGCCACTTTCTTTTTATGCATAAAATAGTTTTGATTGATACCGTGGGAAATTTATACGATCAAGGACAAGACTTTTTGGGGTATTTTTATCTCTCTTTTTTGGGGTAAAAAAAAAAGATGATCATGATGACTATGATGAGACATTCTTTTATAAATGCGGTAGGTATGATGATGAAAAAAATACCGAGGGGGGTATTATTTTTTCTCTTTCTTTTTAAGGATTTAAATAAAGAATTCTTATATAAAAAGAATTCTTAAAAGAATTCTTTGTGTAAAAGCTTTTTTTTTTTTTTTTTTGTTTTAAAATTCTTGGCTTGATATTTTGATAAAGAGAATAATGTTAAGTGTATTAATTTTAATGACCTTTGACCTAATATATAATATCACGGTAGGCTGGTTGCATCCCTTGGGAAATTATTTGGAGGGGGATTTTTTTTTCTGTAGTAGTGAGGGATGATGAAAGTATTATAATATTAATAACTTGTCAACGCATCTTGATAATTATAAAAATGAAATTTATGTTTTTTTTTAAGTATGTCGTTAAAATCAGAGTTTAATTATTAGAGAGTTTTATACGAGGGGGGTGAAAAGTAATCGATAGTCTTGAGAGTTTTTCTGGAGGACACACAAATGAGGATTTTATACAATTGTGTAGAATTGTACAATTGTTGAGTATTAAGTGGAGAGAGTGAGTACTTGTATGAGTGAGTACTTGTATAAGTGAGTTATTGAACATGATGTTATTGAGAGCAGTGTCCCCTTTTTTGACTTTTTGGTGTTGGCAGAAAAAGGTTGTGAAGGGGGATTAAGTTATAATGTAGTAGCAGATGTTGTTCGTTGAAAGTCCTTTTGTTATTAATACACTCATCAATGATTTTAATCCGATTTTATACTTATCGGTGGTGGTGTAAGATAAGAATTTACACACTGTTCTGAGAGAGTGAGTTGTCGGTGGTGGTTGTGTTGGTGTAGAGGGAGTCTACCCGGGTATTGGGACGCCTTTCTTCAAAAGGGTGGAGTTACTTTTGTAGAAAAAGTCATAGTGTAGTTTTGACCATCAAACTTTACTGAGCTTCTCTCTTACAAATATTAAAATGGATCTCACCACAGCTTACAGATATAATCAAAACATGATGGAATACTACACTTGTAAGAGTAAGATTATCATTTGACGTTTTGGGGGTGGTTGTCGGTCAGAGGGGGTCTGTTTAAAAAAAGTGTAAGTTAGAGTATTTAAAAAAAAGTATTTTGTTGTTTAAGGTCACGGTGGAGTGAATCAATTGGGTGGAGTGTTTGTGAATGGTCGTCCTTTGCCTGATGTTGTCCGTCAACGTATTGTTGAGTTGGCCCATAATGGAGTTCGACCTTGTGACATTTCAAGACAACTTCGAGTCTCTCATGGATGCGTTTCTAAAATTCTTTCAAGGTAAGTTTAAAAAAATTTTGTTTTTTTCAGTGTAAAGAATGTTTTATTTTTGTTAGATATTATGAGACGGGTAGTTTTAAGGCGGGTGTGATCGGAGGTTCGAAACCTAAAGTGGCCACACCGTGCGTCGTTGATGCCATCGCCGATTATAAAAGAGAAAATCCAACCATGTTCGCTTGGGAAATTAGAGACAGACTTCTCGCTGAAGGCATTTGCTCACAGGATAACGTCCCTTCCGTCTCTTCCATTAACAGGTAAGCTCTTTCTTTGTTCATTTTTATGTTAACAGTGGGTGTGGTTGTATGCAAAAGAGAATGGAAATAAATTGGAGGTAAATTTTAAACGCTGTTAGAGGTCAGAGTGCAAAGGATTTTTTTTATTTTGATATTGACTATAGTCGGGGTACCGTGGGGGTACGGTGGGGGTAACGTGGGGGTATGGTGGGGGTTGTTGTATTTTTGTTGAATATTTCGGTGTGTCAAAGAATATTTTTTGTTGTGAAAGAATTTATGAAAAAGGAATATTTGCAGCTGTTTTTGTGAGAGTAAATGAAATTGTAGTGAATAGAGTTCATTGTCGTTGAAAAGACTTCATTCATGAGTTAAGGGTAGAGTTTTAAGGGGCCGGATTGATTTGTTAGAGTGTTTGTCCCTTGAGTGTAGTATGTGAAAGATTTATGTTCCCTAGTGTATTATTGACCTTTATTATGATTTTGATTCGACTCTGATTGATTCTTTTTATCGAAGGGGGTAGTGGGGGCATGGTAAGATTTTTAAAGTTAATTTTGTTGTAGGATCGTAAGGAACAAGGCGGCAGAGAAAGCGAAGCATCAACATAACCAACATAATCATAATTCTGGTGGATCTATCAGCCCAATCGAACATCAAAGACCAAGCTATTCCATCAACGGCATCTTAGGCATCGATAACAACAACAAAAGAAAAAGAGATAATAATAATGGTATGTTTATTTTTACACTGTTTTTATTTTTACGCTGTTTTTTGAAACCCCCCCTTTTGGAAAAAGTTTTTTTTGTAAGTAGTTAGAAGGTTGGTATTTTAGGGAGGATTGTCGTTGGGCATTGATTTAGTGATAGGGGAGTAGTAGAGGGGGAGCGTAATGGGGGAGGGGGGATTTTTTAGGGTTTGGCTCTATAGAGGGTCGGTTTTTGTCCGGTGTTTTGGCACGGAAATCTCGCGGAAAGATGATGTGACCGGAATTCCTTCCTTTCTACACTCTCTCTCTGTAAGACTGTTTTACTGTTAGATTTTTTGATTTTTTTTTTTGTGAACTGATTTTAAAAAAAAAAAACATTTTTTGAAATTTCAATGACCGTGTTTGACCGTTTTTGACCGTGTTTTTGTTGGGTATAAGACTAAGAAATATATATAAGAGGAGTTGATATTGAGTTAGATAGAGAGGGGAGTGAATTGTAGTGTGACGCCCCTCTGTGTGTGAGTAGTAGGCACAGTAGTAAGTATATTGAGAGTGTGTATGAATAATATTGAGAGGGTTTGGTATCTTTTGTTATTCCCCTCCTCTGACTCACTTTGCTCCGAAGTTAATGGATTATGTTAATTTTTTTATTTTAACAGAAATGGAACTTAATGTCATACAACAAGATGAGGAAGAATTACTCAAAAGACAACGATTCAATAATAATGAGATCTATAATGTAACTTTTACAAATTATTTTTTGGGGTGACTTGATACTTTTTAATTTTTAATTGAACGTTTTGTGTTTAGCCGCACGTGTGGAGTGGAAAATGGAAGGATGAGAAATTGGAGTATTCGAATTTTAATAATAATAATGTATCGACAAACACAGCAGAGACATTTACAACATCAACTGATCTTTACAATTCTGAACTTTACTCTGGGAATGTTGGTGAGTGTTTTTTGTTTTTTTTTGTTAATTTTTTTTGTTAAACGCTGTGTGGTATGATTAGATCGTGAGTACAACGTAGTAGAGAAAGTGTCATCGCCAGTAAATAATTTGACCTTATTGCAACCTCTTCCCCCGCCAGTTCCTCCTACTTATTCCACTTTACCACCTTTCATTGGACAATTTCAACACAGCCCTAACACTGCAGGTAGTTCTTATCATTTGCAGTTTTTTTCAGTTGGGGTTATTTTACAAACAAATTATATTACAGTGCAATCGCCGCCCCCATCATCATCATCATCAGTCCCAGAATATTATCACGGGTATCATCATGCAGTTTCAGCTGTGACTGCCGCTGCCGTCGCCGCTGCTCATCATCATCATCAACATCATCAAAATCCATACGTTCATCAACAAAATAACAACTATAGTCCTTACACTTATACCAACAATGTCATCGGTATGGTTTAATCCTATTATTAATTTTATTAGTCATTTTTAGGTCAATATTTTAATAATGTTTATGTAAGGCGTTCCAAGTTCTCCATCTTCTTCGGTGATACCGAGTTACCAGCATCAATTATACCAACATTTGACTACACCCCCACCTCAGGGCGGTCATGAAACTGATCTCTTAGTTCTTAAACGAAACCCTTCACCAAATACAACGAATAATAACAATACACTCAAAGTTTAAATGGTTACCAAATAAAAAAAACAGACGACAATCTTTACACAGTTTACAAATATTTCGGTTTTATTTAACATTTACATTTATGACATCATCGCTTATCTTTCATAAAATGAAATGGATTTTAAACTTTTTTGGGGTTTCTTAAGATTTTTTTTAATTTCTTTAAAAATTTAAAAGTTTTCAATTTTTTTGACATAAAATTAAGTCTGAAGAAACGTAAGGAAAAAATTTGCAGTCCATATTTGGTTTTGAAATTCTTAACTATAAAGTGTGTTTTTTTTGTGATACAGAACAAGAGACTCCAAGGGCTTATAGGATCATGTCAGTGTCCGTCTGTCTGTCCGTCATCACGATAACTCTCTTCAAACTAGTCC
>JAQFYM010005826.1:0-12607 GCA_034694785.1 Agrenia bidenticulata
AAAAAAAATTCTCGCTACTGTAGTTCAAATGAAAATTCTTCAGATTCTGACGTGGAAGCCTAATTTTGATGATGCTTGTTATGAATATGATCATATATGCATATTTTCTATACATACTACTAAGCTGCATACATGTAGGAGTATACATTCATTCAGAATACATGGACGCCCACAAAGTTTGTGCAATCGTCAATCGACCTAGTGTACAGTAGCCCTAGAATCGGGGGGGAGGGCTCTGTGGACTTTTAGTCAAAATGAGAATGGGAGCACCCAAAACGCCCGTCTATGGTCTCGTGGTCTATCCGTGCGATAACTCTCGAACATCAACTTTTTTTTAAAATTTTTTCGGTTATGGAGTTACTATCGTATCTCAGGATGAATTGAGATATAAGTTAATTCATAGCTGCTACATTATAGAATAGACATCATCCTGAAGTCATGTAATGTACTCTAATACACCAATTGTAAGATGGTTGTATGTCTTTTAAATATAAATGATATGAAGTCAGTCAAAATTCGTTATTCATATGAGACTGATGATTTATGACGAAATGTTTTATAACAATTATGTTTCTGTAAATTATTAAAAGCATTTATATTTATACCATTGCTATTATTTTAAGTCTGCGAGGGCTTCAATCCCTCAAAGGCTGGGTCGATTGTCAAGTTCCAACCGATAATTATCGACAGTTATCGTATCCTAAAACTTGAGAGAATGCAAAATCCTTTGATGTTAAGCACACAAGGTATAATTCCTTGAATAACTATGTCGAACTTAACAAGACTGATAAAAGCTTATCTAATTTGTCAGTGGATCCAATTAAATGTTATAAAAACCCCAATTCATTCAATAAGGTTTACATTGTCTGATAAAGAGATTGAACAAGGATCGAGGTACTAGCTGCCTTGTCCTCTTTGTTTACTTGCTAATGATATGTCCGGGATGGGAATTCTATATTTGATGATAAAGTGGAAATCCCCTATGTTGGCTGGTAACTTAACTTTCAAAGATTTTGAAATTTCTACACTCTACCTCATCCTGTCTCCTATCTTTCATGCTTCCAACTAGTTCCAACGATAAGCCAAAGTTTTGATGATTGATACCGCCCCTTTTTTGTTTTTTCTCTAAAGGATACGATGGTCCAAGGTTGTATCATTCATAAATCATAATCGATCCGGTTGTGTTTTCATTTACACGGTTTCACGAGTAAAATATAACTCATTTAGCCATCACTACGCTGAAATTAAGTGGATTGGCTAACTTCCAACATTTAAATAAGTAAATGAGTAAATCTTGCTTACTGATTGTGAGATTGACTGAATCATAAGGGTTTAAGGGGATTATCCCAAAGTTTTGTTTGAGAAATGAATACTCAAGCTTGGCTTTTAGCCATTTTGGTCGGCTTTTTATCGGCATTTATTATCAAAAAGATTCTCGAACTAAAGGATCTTCCTCCAGGTTTGATAAAAATTCCATTATTGTCGTATTAATACGTAAATCTGTGTTAAGAGATCAAGCCTATTAAAACCAAGTACTTAGCATGATGCATTCTATTCTTATATTGTTTTAGGACCATGGGGTTTACCAATTGTGGGTTACTTACCCTTCATAGTTTTCAGAAATCCACTCAAAGTTTTCGAAGTTTTTAAGAAATCGTATGGCAAAGTTTTCTCTCTAAAGCTGGGAAGTTTCCGGTAAGTTTTGCTTAAAATCAAAATCAAAGGTGTTGAAAATAAATTCGATTGTATTTTCATAGGGTTGTTGTAATAAATGACTACAAACTGGTAATCGAAGCTTTTAAAGAAGATGTTTTCATGGGTCGGCCTGCTTTTGAAGCCCAGATGACGAGAAATCATGGAAAGAAACGAGGTTTTGGCCCAGAATTAAAATTTTTGAATGTTTAAAAATTTCTCTAGTAATCAACCTTTTTTAATAAATAATAATATTCTGCATATTCCTTCGATAGGTCTATTATTCTCCGAAGGTAAGGTGTGGACTGAACAGCGTCGGTTTGCGATAAGAAATCTGAGAAATTTCGGGTTCGGAAAACATTCAATGGAAAATAGTTTACTTTATGAAGCCCAAGAACTTTCTGCATTTTTTAGGTAATGTGGCTGAGATTACAGTTTCTGTAAATTTGATTCTCAATTTTCGATACAAATACTAATAAATGCATAGGATTCATGCGTATTAAATTGCCTGATATTCTGCCTAAGTACAATACAGGTTTTAAATTATTTATTTTGCAGCAAGAATACAAACAAGCCCCTTCAGCTAAAAAATAAATTTAACGCATCTGTACTCAACTCGCTTTGGAAAATCTGCACATCAACACGATTCGAAATAAATGATCCAGACTTTCTCTTTATTATTGACAGCTTTATCAAGTAAGGTCAAAAGTTACGCTTTTAAATTATTTCAATTGCAGTTAATAATAATTCTTCATCCACCCACCCTCTACAGTAACATGCAACAGCTTGAGCTAACAGGAATAGCGTTTTTCTTTCCATGGATTCTTAAAAATACGGATCTGCTTATCAAAGGATTCTGGGACCGATTTTTGGGCAGTCGAGATAGAATTCAGGGTATGATTAAAGCCAATATTGAAGAACACAAAAGGACCTATGACCCATCGGTCACTAGAGATTTCATTGACGCCCTAATAGCTCAATGGAAAAAGACGGATGATCCTGACTCAAGTTTTTACAAGGATGAAGGAGGTTTGTCTAAGTCTATTTTTCCTAGGAGATGCATTTTAAAAAGTAACCTTGGTTACGAAAAATCTAAAGACTAGGTATGCATTCCACATTCGATTGAAAAGTTCAACACCACCTTATGATCAAATGCCATTATGTATTGACAAGCGGTTTCGACCAAAAAGTTGAGTCGAGCTGCCGACATAATGAAATCGAATATACATTTCCGAAAAATTCCTACTTTCATGCTGAAATCTCGATTTCCAATTTTAAAAACGTTAAAAACGTATGTTAAAAAGTTTTTTAAAGTCTCTAATATTAAAAATATTGAAGCCCAGCTGATTTTTTACCAAATACAAAAAACAAATAGATGATCGATTGAATAATCAGATAGAAAATTACATTTTAAGAGATACCTTTTTATTGAAATTTCATTACAATTTTAAGCAGGTTCGGCATTTTGATGGTCACGTAGAATTGTAAATTGTAGCTTAACTCAATTAAATATGACTAAATTTATGTCCTATATTTTCTGTAAACAAAATTCAAACTTCCTGCACGGAACATCTTGTTAATCACTTTTGAGAGTGGCCTCGACTAGAAACACTTTTTACTAAATAATTTTTTTACTAATTAATTCTTTTAGAATTTCGAATATGTTTAGACGTTATATAAGATGACAATGTTACAGAGTTGAATATGATGCTGGTCGTTCTCGACGTGTTCCTCGCCGGAGCTGAAACAAGTTCGTCTACGTTACAATGGGCCATGCTGTACATGATATATTTTCCTGATATACAAAAAAAGGTTCAGGACGAAATCGATACCATTATAGGTTCTAGCCGGGAACCAAGCCTGGATGATAAGCCGAAGTAGTTTTTAAGATCATTGAATTTTTTTAATATGGTGTCTGTAAGAATTAGTTGTTATTTTTTCTCCAGCATGATTTACGTGGAAGCAACTCTGAATGAAATCCATAGGTTTTGTTCCCTCGTACCTTTCTCCGTATTTCACTCTACCACAGATGATACGCGTAAATTTGTTTTCAAAACTATTTTGAAAGTTTATTTTTACTTCAAACATATTTTCTAAATCAATGTTTCTTGAATAGAGTTCGTAGGTTATAAGATACCCAAGGACACAGTGATCCTAGGCAATCTTAGAGATGCCCACCACGATAAATCTTACTGGAAAGACCCTGAGAACTTTAGACCAGAGAGGTTTATAGATCCCCTAACGAACAAAATGATTAAGCACGAAGCATTTATACCCTTCAGTTCGGGAAAAAGGACCTGTAACAAGTTTTTCTTTATTTTTTCTTATTTAACGGATTTGATTTGTAAGTGAAAATTTTTAATTTTTCTAATAGGTTTGGGCGATTCTATGGCGAAAGATAGTCTTTTTATTTTTTTTACGTCTTTGATGCAGAAATTCAAAGTCGAACGAGACCCAGATTTTGGACCTTTATCTTTAGAGCCAAATGCTCCAACTCTTATTGTGGCTCCCAAACCTTTTAATATAATTATTAAGGAGAGAGTAGAATAAATAGAGATGGAATGAACTCGGTTGTGTTTTTGAGAATTTAGAAAAAAGAAAGATTAATTAATTTCTGTTTTCTTCATTTTATCAACTTTTAAAAGTTTTAATTTTATGTTGATAAATGCTGATGATTTTAAGATAGTTCCTGTTCATAATGTATGGTCAGCTATAAATAGTTTTTATGCAACTCAATCTTAGAGGGTATGAAATCATTGGAATTGCAAAATTGTAATCGATTGTTAAGCACTACTAAACTCAGAAATTTTAATTTTGCCATTGATGGACTATGACCAATAAATTTTGGAATTCGGTTTACATTCTAATCATGTATTTTTTACTTTATTGTACGCTGTACGTAGCCGAGGTATACATTTAATATTTTAGGTTATAGATCTGAAATAAAACCTATTTAAAATTCAAAGCATGCAACTCGAAGACAACAGAAGCATCATGCCTATTATTTATATTCTTAGCATAAGTTCAAGGTACGTCGATACTGTTCCGAAGTGATCACAGGCAGAGCTGTAGTTTCTACAAACGATAACGATTTTTTTAAGAATATTTCAAATGGTTTGGTCTAAACAAACTAATACGTTATTGTTATTCTAGGAGCTGTTTAATTTTTTGCTGGATTGAATCCCGAAGGTACTACAGCTAATCTCCTTTCTAAAATAATTTAAAATTAAATTAATATATGATTCATGATGATTGAGTAACAAAAACACATAACATGAGCATTGTAATTACATTGCAGGGCTGATCACTAACCAGTAACTGAAATGAAAATAATTCTAAGTCTACTTTCATGATACATTTCGACGATTCCAATATTTGAATTTTACAAGCTTGATTCAATTCGTTTGAGCCCACTAAACCTAATACTAAATCTTTCCGTTCATTTATAACCTGGACGTATTTGTAAAGGCATTCGGTTAAATATGCATAGATTTGTTAATTAAACTTAGTTTTGAGACTGACGAAGGCGCAGGAGTAATTCCCCCCAGACCAATCTATCCACAACCCTACGGTATTGCACGGATACAATAAATTGCAGATTAAGGTTTGAGTAGATTGAGTAAAAATATTAGTAAAATGAGCAAAGAAATAATCACATCTTAGCAGATAGGGGGATCGATGGTTGTGTTTTTAAAGTCTCTAATAGATAAAATATTCCAATATCATCTACCGTTACAATTTTGCTGAAAGAAGGGTCAGAAAAGCAGCTTTGGGCATAATTGCCCCGGAATGAGAATTGCTGGAGAAGTTCTCGTTTTCCTTGTCTTCCGATTTTACTTCCATTCGGAATTTCTAAAGACAATCTGTTTGGATTGCTTCGAGCAGGAGAATCCCCTGATCTTCGTCGACGACGTTCGGCCATAAAACTAGATCGTCTGGGTTTAATTTCGTGCTGAAATTACAGTAATCAAAACATTTTAAATGCTTAGACTTAGAGGCTCTAACTTAAAGACATTATTTTATATATGTACATTATTTAATCAACATACTTTATCAAGATTCCAAAACACAAGTTTATCGCCGCACGAGATCAGCCACTGACCATTTCTAATATCACCAGAAGAGAATTTTAGAGTTCTTATCCACGACTTGTGCAAAACTAACTCAACATCTTTTTTGAATAAATCTTCTTCAATATTCCAGATCTAGTTTAAATCATACATAGAAAGAGAGTATATTAGTTGGTATAAATACCCGAGCTTCATGAACACACAAAACTAATTACCGAAATTAGTCCATTGTCATGACCAACAGCTAGCTTCGTAACATTCTGATTAAATGCGAGGGATCGGACTGGAGATGAATTGTTCGAGTCTACTCTAATATGTTCCCCGATTTCGCAATTTTGTTTTAAACTTAAAAGATAAGTTCCATTGCTACTACTTCCTAGTCCTAGTAAGCTGTCGCTACCACAACATTCACTGCAGGTGATATGAACTTCAGTGTCTAACTTCCATGTCCTTATATTGCTGAAGTCATTCAAGCTGACAATCTAGAACAAAAAATTTATTTTTATTTTTACAAACCCCAGTTTTAGTATCAAAATAAATTCCTACGAAAGTAATATCTTATGGTACCATGGTTGAAGAATCTTGAGCACACACAACGACAAAATCTTGAAACATGAAGTGAATTTGAACGATAGCTTGTTTAGAGATAATGAATTTCTGTGATCCGATGAAATTCTTAAATATCTGCAATATCAAATAATAATTAGAAGCACATAAGAATTTTCAAATTTGTAAAAACTTACCATGAAGGAGCCATTCTCACAACCCGCAACCAGTATCTGGCTTTGACTTGAAAATCCAAATTTCAAGCAGGTAATTCGTGAGTTAAGAGATTCCAAGAACTTAAGATTCGATTTAATCTTTCTCTGACTTTCAGCTACTAGACATTCAGTAGGAATCTGGAAAATTTTTCCATCGAAAGTTGCAACTGCAGCAACTTCACCACTTTCTGATATCCCAACAGAAGTAATCTCACTTTCAATAGGGAATGTTTCACTAATGCGCTTGGATTCCTTGTAAACCTGTGAATTTAAGGGAAGTTATACAATATAAATATACTAGGTATTTAATTAATTGAATACTGAATCCTTTATTACTTTTATATTTTGATCTAGCTAACACTTTATTACCTGGACTGAATTCTTTTCGGTCGTAAAGACACTTAGAAAGTATCCCTGATCTGAATTAGTAATTGGAATGAAACTGGATGAGAACCTGACATTTTTCTGGGGTTCTTTTGTGCCCTTCTCTTCATCTTCAATATCCCAAACCATAACCGTATGGTCTTCACTTCCCGATAACAAAGTACAGATATCGACAGACGAAAAGTCCAAACAGGTAATCCATCTAAACAAGCATTTCAAATAGTACGATTCGGCTATACAAGAGATAGTGAGTGATCAATTAATTCTCAATACCCATTATGACTTGTGAAGGATCCAAGATATTGTCGGCGATCTAGTCTCCACAGAATGATTTTGTGATCGCTAGTCCCACATGCTAATAATTGACCATCCACACTACTAGCAGTTGCAGCACATAAAAATACTCCGGAACATTTGCTGGGGAATACTTCTTCCCTAACCATCTGAACCATTAAGTTTCCATCTTCAATATTTGCTGAGGGACAAAACGGGATTCTAATTCGATAGTCTGCAGATTTAGAAGCGGGTGACTTATGTCCGATTCCGTTTGTGTGGTCAGAATCTCCATTCCTCCAACAGGTCTGAATATCTTTTGGATCCAAAGTTTTAGCACTAGGACGAATTTCGACACTATCGACCTGAGTTTGACCCAACGTCGTGCATCTCGATGGGCTAAGGCTCCGACTTCGCAAGGCTTTACTCTTAGTGGAACTTTTGGAAACTCTCCAGATTCCAATTTCAGTCTCTCCTACTGTACAGAATTGGTCTTTAGCAAAAAACAAAAGTTCAACGATTCGCATGGCATGCCCCTCTACCGCAGCGTGGACGGAAGAACTTTCGGCTGACAATAAAACCACTTGATTTTCAGCTGAACACAAGAGATACCTTGGGGATGGTACTGGCGGAAATCGGCATCTTTGGAAAGTTAAGTTAGGGTTAGCATTAAAAGAAAGAGAAATCTTGGATAATATTTGTCCATTGGCAGAGCTCCAAATCATAATCTCGTTAGTGGAAGTAGACACTACTTTTAATCCATCGGACGAAAATTCAGCAAATCCAACGGGAGCTGAATGAAGCTCAAACTTAAGATAACTGTCGTCTACTTGATGATCAAAAGCCCATTGATCATGGCGTAACTTTGGAGAGGGTGATGTACCCAAAATACGACCTGCTCGTAATTCAAATGGCTTAGCTTCAAACTCTTCAAGAACTCTTTTTAGATCCCACAGCTTGCACGTTTTGTCTGCAGATGCAGATAGTATTACGAGTTCATTCTTCATTCGAATTTCAGTATCACCATTTTGGCCAAACGATCCATTGACTTGTGTCAAATTATTCGATTGAAATATTTGCAGCGAATGAACTGAATCTGAATGACCAAAGAAGACATGACAAATAGCTGATGATTCCAAGTCACACAACTAGTAAAAATATGACAAATTAATCGAGGAAACAAAATTATGACATAATGACATGAAATACTTGACACACCTGAATTGAACCACTACTTAATCCAGCAATAAAATGACCACCTCTTGTTCCAACAAATTTCACACAGTGTACATGGTCACTGCATAGCACAGTACTTTCTGGATGTTTCCACTGTCCAGATTTTGCGTTTTTCCATTCTATGTACAAACGATTGCTTGCCATTTGACCTAGTTCTTTTGCTTGATTGTGAATTAATGTTAAATGAGGAGTCTGTAGTGCGATTTGAATAATATCTACATCCAATTGTCCGTAAACTCTGTGTCCAATCAATTGAGAGAATGTTTGAATTTCTTCAACCATCTTCAGTCGTTCGGTATTCTTAAAAGTAACAAAACCCATTTTATAACTTTGGTAAATTAGAAAATACTTCGATCGCCAGAGCGGTGACACGATATATTAAGTCCTCACATTATCAACGATAAAATCTAAATACTTTCTTATGTCCACAAGAAGATCAGCCGGTCCAGTTATCCGCAATTTCTCACCGATGAATTGCAAATCCAAATACACTTTGGAAAAATAATGATGCATCTTTGCTTTATAAAGATGGTAGCCCAAATAGAAATGAATATAACCATCGTCAGGAAGTTTGTGAAATTCTCCATTACAACTAGCGATGTACTTTTCGATGAGTTTTTGATGAGATTTCTAGAATTAATCAAAGATTAGACTACGTTTATACTAAAATGAGTGTGAATTTGAAAGCGACAATAGCTAAATACCTTTTCGAGACCTTCTTCAGATAGTAGTTGATACTTCAAATAATCTAGCAATAAATCGTGAATGAAGTACGTGTAACATTTCTTCTGTGGATCGTATTCTTCAATCGCTAAGTTTTTTCGCACAAAATCTTTCATTATATCCTCTACTTCAAACTTTTGCATTCCCCAGAGAATCACCAGAACCTAAAAAATCCCTCAATCGTAATCATTAAAATTATTTTCTTAAAAAATTTGTATTTTTGAGATTCTTACAGAAGATGGAATACCAACATCGTCCTGGAAAAGAGCAAAATCTGCATACAATTTTTTGCTTCCATCAGATAGACCTTCAATGCTCAAAGAAATTGCGTCGACAACACTTTCATGTTCATAATTGCGATTACGTCTCATTTTGGAATACTTTCTCTTTGTTAATGACTGAAGGTAGTATTGCCACCTCCCAATATCTGCTGGCTGGTGATCTTGGAGAAGAGAAGAAATAAGTGAAATAACCATTGGACTCCCTTTGCATTGAGCATGTATAGCTTTAGCTTCTTCTGGCAGCTCAGAATATTTTAAAGATTCGGAAAATAATTCTAGTGACTCTTCTTCTGTAAAACCATCATCAACCCTGATGGGTTTAACTCGCCCACTAACAACGTCCATAACAGATAAATCTCTTGTAGTGACTAGGGTCTTGCATCCAATGTCAAAAGCTCTAATAACCTCAGGCCTCCAAACGTCATCCAAAATCTAACAAGGAATCCGATGAAAGTGTTAATTGTAATTTGTCGTCACCTAAGATTTTCTTGAATTACAAAATGGAAGATTTGTTACCAATAGTGCATAGGGTTTCTTAAAAAAAGCCGTACGAAGTAGATCTGCTCCATGTTCAAAGGAATTTGGACTCCTGGATTCCCCAAGCTTATCGCATAGCATTCTCATCTAGCGTATAGAAAGAACCGAAGAATACATCATTAATATTCAAACAAAATTTAAAAAAAAAACGAACATACCTTCGCGAGCAGTGCGTCCTTGGATTCGCTACATTCTTTTCCAATGGCTTGCCAAAAAATTCCACCCTGAAACAAGAATTTATTCATTTCAGACGAATGAAGTAGGTATTTATAAAAAAAATTATTGAATCTAAACTAGTAAAATTGATCATACCGGAAATAATTCGTTAACCAGTGAATAATTACTTAGAACTTGGGTTGCAAGCACAGATTTTCCACAGCCAGGCATCCCATGAACGACCAAGTACTGATTTTTCTCCAGAATTGATAACTCCGATTCGATTTGCTTCAGCTGAAACATTGTAAGGTTACAAAAAACTTGAGTACAATTGATATAAGATGGACATAATTTAATCCAAGCTTTCCAAACTCCTAAAGTACAAAGCTAATGTACCATTTTTTTCCTTTCAACAGCCACAACTGGACGACAGGGTACACCCCCAGCTTCCAATAAAACCTTTGCCTTGTGATCCTTCGAAGATTGAAAAATTCGTTCTTCATTCATCACATTTTCCAAAAGCTTATTCTTTAAAGCTCCAGGGAGAGGAATCCTTCGAGAGTCCGGGACATCTTCATTTAGTCTTTTATACAACCAGATATATTTATTTTTAAGGGAGTTGATAAATACAGGAATGATATTTGGATTTCTGTTTTTCTTGGTTGCATTGTCTTCCAAAATTTTGAGCAATCGTTCCGCTTTGTGTTCTAGGGTTCTCTGAAACAAATTCTATCGGTCAATACAAACCGAAAAGTTGCCTGCTATCGACTTTTTTTTACTATTTACCTCATGGTCAATCAACTGCTTATCATAGTGGTTAATGACAAGAGCTGATATCAAATCCGGTAAGACATCTTGAACATCTAAGTCGCATACGATAAACTTCCGCGAGTAATCCAGCAAGGTTATCTGCCTCGAAACTTCATCTTCCAGATCCATCCTTCGTGATTTGTCATTTACCTCGTGTTGGTTATTTTAATTTTTGGCTGGCGATACATAGGATCGATTATATCTACCTGTTAATCTTTTTATAACTGCATAAAATAATAAACGATAACTGAACTATTTCCATTTGATTTGTACATGCCTAAATTTTAACTTACGTACTTTTTATACTTTTCGTGTTTTGAAGACTACGGTTTTTTAAACTTTATAAAAAATGCAGGATTGTTTACAATGTACTCTCAGTCTGTTTTGTTGATCATAACAATGAGCTAAATAAGATTTGACGCAAAAAGAACCGAAATTGACAACTATAAACTTTACAACACTCAAATATCCAAAGTAGTACTGTGTTACCCAACCGCTTTACCTTACCCAAATTTTACTACCCTAATGACTGTTATGTTAATTTAACTAATTGTAACTAATGTAAGTACTAGATTAGTGAGCAAAAAAGTGTATAAATTTTGACTGAAGTTGTGTGTGTCTAATGATGTGTGAGTATGTGAGTGTGACGTGCATGAATAATTTTGTTTGTAAACTTTTTCCGGATGAAAGGGACAGCCTCGCGCTTAAGATTACATTCAACATCGAGTGGGGCATCCTGCTAACTGCATTCTTAAATTGATCTTCTTGCTTTCTCCATACAAAATTTTTATTACTTTCTCCGACCTTTTGTGACTGCAAATGCTACTAGCTGAAGACAAGATTTACATTGTTATCATACTCATTCAATTTCTGCATTTAGGGATATTTTTTTTAACATGGGAATGTTATTTCATGTATTTCATAAAATGCTTGGGCGTACAATTGCTTTCACCGATCCTCCTAAATCTAAAATATTAGGCAATTAGGTTATGAGGTCAGAGAGTAATTCACGACAATAGATATCATACTAATGATATTAACTAATTGTATTTCTTAAAATACTGGGATTAAATCAATTAAAATAAAGGATATTTCGTTCTAGAAACCACCGAAAGCAAATCTTTCTACTATTATTTCCACATCCTCTGACTTTTAAACTCCAGAGTCCCAGAGGGGTGGGCTATTTATCTTGCTGTATCAAAATTATGGAAGACGAGCATAAATATTTTACATGCCAATAATTCTATGAACAAGTGACGTTCACCTAGGAGGTACACACAGGTAAGAGCTTTCACCTCATGAATGGAAAGGGTGTTTCCCGAAATTAAAGTATAAAGTGTTTCGTACTCATTTCTCTTGCACCAGAATCGCAATTAAGCCATTTTACAAGCGACTATTAACCTAGTCCTATCCATACACCGTAGGTTGAGATCAAACCCATTAGCGGACGAAGGCACTTTCAGTCATATGAAATACAATATTTTGCCTTTGCCCTCTATTATTAAGTATCGACAGATACTTTATGCGAATGCTCTTGTGTCCGTCCGTCTGTCCGTCTGTCCGTCCGTCCGTCTGTCCGTCCCTCCGCACGATTACGCTCGAACGGATCAACCAATCTTCATGAAACTTGGCACACATGTTCTACGACCTCTATCTCAGGCTAAGTTCGAAGATGGGCCTTATC
>JAQFYM010005827.1:0-12606 GCA_034694785.1 Agrenia bidenticulata
TTAGTTACCGACATAATTTTTTTATTATATTATAAAAAATTAATAGTAGAAACAGAGTAATAATGCAAAAAAAATGCTGTAAAAAACTTTACTATAGTACAAAAATTGTAAATGTGTATACACCTTAGATTTATCTAGTTCCGCATGCACACTCATCGTACGGTATCAACCGGGATAATCAATGTGCAAGAAAAGGGAAGTCGGGAATCTGAGTGTGCGCATAAAACACAATGTCAAATATACGCAGCAATATTTAATAAAGCATTAGTCACAAAAAATTTGATATATTAAAAAAACAGTTTAATGATTTTTGCATCTCTTTTTTTATGCAAAAAAGTCTAAAATAATGGTTCTTCTATATAACCTAAATGCAAATTACTTTTTTGTCTTTTTACATAATCTCATTATTTAGATTGTCAGATAGACACAATTATAATATAATGTGCTGAATAAAAAGCCAAAATACACAAAATATCTCGAAATACGCAATTTTTTGTTTTTGGTAGTGGGAAAGACAGTAAAACACACTAAAAATTATAACGCGGTTATCCGACAAAACTCGGGATCCAACTGGAAATGTAAAAAAATGGTGCTGATTATCGAGGCGCGACCGTACTATAATTGAAAAAGGTTACCGGTTTTTAAATTTGTACCAAAATGATAACAATTTTTGTATGTACACTTTTGCGCAGATAATCAATTTGTTTTACATTTTTATGAAACGCTTTGTTTTTTATTTGATCACAAAAGCCCATCTTTTTTTTATTATAAATATGGGCTTTTTTTTATGCAGATTTGCTACCTTGTTAGGGTTTTTTGTCTTTAAAGGCATATTTATGATGATTTCTGTTGTAAATTAGCAATACTTACAAACAGTCTTGTGCTTTGGCGTGGTCAATCTGCGTATGTAGTTTTTATGTAGAATATAGGTTTGCAGATAATTTAAAATATAACAAGAATCAATCTTGGCATATTGTATTGTAATTTTTGTGTATGTAATTGCACCAGCTGTCTATAATTGCCATTCTTTGTACGGCTTTTTACATGTGTTGAAAATAAACAAACAAAACTGAAGTCACACACAGCAAGCTCTGTGTATAACTACAATCACAAACTACATTCACGTTTCTTACAATTTACAGTGTACTTTTTTAATTTATACGTTTAGTATAAAAAAAATGTAAATCTACAACATAAAATGTTTGAAGAGGCAGTTTTAAGTTTCTAAATATACGAGCAATGCATAAACACGAGACAGTAAAAAGTATCTTTGCACTTACTTAGTTAAATTTGATACTAACAACACACAAAAGAATTCTTTACGTGTAGCTTATAATTTTATAAGTGTTTGAAAATTATCTATTGAATACTCAACCCGTATTTAACTACTACATATTTGATAAAATATATGCGATATTTGATTGCATTTTGATTTATCGCCTTTTGCTAAAAAAAACTTTGATTTTTGTACAACTCTGTTTACTTTTAGGATCATTTTACACTATCACGTATTACGTGCGCCCTTTTGCTGTTTTTAATGCGGATTTTGTATATGAGACAACAGTTTTTATTTCTGAACGCAAAATTCTCTCATTACAACACAACAATTAGATTCTGTGTGCAACAATAACGTTGTCTTATTAATATGACATGAGGAACTTTTAGCATTGGTAACAAGCGTCTTTGGCTATATGTTTGTTACTTATTACCTCTTTTAGAAAGTCTTTGCAATAGTCATGACAAGACCTGCATTGTCTTTTTCTGTTATTTTGAAGTTAACAAGCACTAAACCGAGCTTTTTTGTATTGTTGACTTGCTGGCCATATATCGAACTAAAAAAACATATACAGATACAGATTTCAATACAAAAAGCTGTGTTTATGGTTTTGAAAATATGTTTAAAAAAACGAAATGAAAAAACTATCTTTAATTTTTTACGGGTCTTTTTATAAACAGTTCGTGTGCAGTAGGACAATATTGCCCAACTTCTGTTGTTATGCGTCTAACATATTTTCCAAAATGTATAATTACAATGTTTTTAAAACTTATATATATATAAAAATTCTTTTTTTATACTGCGAATTTTTACGTCTATGTTAACATGTTATACGCTATCATATTATCTTTTATAGTTTGTCATAAACATGTTTATTTGGCTTTGTTAAGCTTCTACAATGATTTAATTTTTTGCTTAGGTACAGGTATCTACACGATGTCAAGATTTGTCATGAAAAAGTACTGTGAACATGGTTTTATATAATAAATATAAACAATTTTTTTTTCAAAATTTATTTTACAGTAAATATGAATTTTTTTGCCAAAATATATCTGCTTTCTTATGTGCTATTTTGCAGTTAAATTAATGTAAATACTGGTATTCTAAACTAACATTGCAGATTTTTTACAAAATACGCAGCTATCATGCAGCGGATTAAATGTATAAAGTAGAATAGACTTTGTCTCTTCGTTGTATGTTGCATACGTGTTAAAAAAAGGGCTTTACTTTTTGCAAATATTTATGTTTATAAGAATTATTTCAGATGGAGAAGATCAATAAGAAGATAATATTTGATTGCTTTGTATATTTAATTAAAAAGAACTACATTGTTCTTTTAATTATATTTGGAGGTCTTAAACCTTCCCCATATTAAAGTAATTACCCGCGGTGGACGAACATTTTTTTCAACCTTTAAGATATTTCCACTGGTTATTACCTTACGGTTTTCTGTCACATGTTCTTACACGCAAAGCATTTTACAATGTATTCAGTGGCATAGAAAGGAAAGGGTGCTTGACGGGCTTAATTGTCTTTCTAAAAAATAAGTCGCGCATTTTTATATGTGGGGTCACTTTCTGTGCAGAGATTTTTTTTGTAAAATGACTTATTGGCGTTTTTACATAAAACTTGTACATAAAAAAGAAATTTTACAATTTTAGTTTGTTTTTACGCCATTTTAGTGCAAAAAACACTGGCTAGCTGTAAGTACATACATATTTTTTGACTACGTCACTGTATCTTCTACATTTTTTATGATACGCATATCTTATACCAACTAAAATCAATATGGTATATAATTGGAATGCACAAGCATATATATATATATTCCAAAACCAAAAAAAAACCCCATGATCTCCATCAATATGTTATGTAAACAACCTAGCTAGTGGCGCATCCAGGGTTCTCTTTTGACATGGCTACGTCGAGGGGTTTTTATGGGTTCCTTTACGCAGAAAAAAATACTATAGTGTATTACTTTTAATTTCGTAACAACATTACGCTTTATTCACTACAAAAAACAGAATAATTGACAAATGTCATACAAATTTATATATACCACAATCAAAAAAACTACAGAAAAAAATTTTATTTACAATTAACCGCACCAGATTGTTATTTTGTTCATATATCTTTGACGTTTTATCAACTATAATGTTTTTAATTTATGTGCTCTTTAATAACTAATAATAAAAATAAACGCTTTGAAAAAAACTCAAAAGTGCGTTGCAACCATGAAAAAGTGTTTTTTTTACTTAATAGTTAAAAATATGGTTGTGTTATGTTGCCGAAATATAAATCCTAAACCGAAATTAAGAGTGTGTTTAGATTCACAAGTGACGGAATACACCCTTATGTTTTTACCCGGCATGGCTGCCTTCTATATGCATTTTTTTATAAAACTTTTCAATATGCTAAGACTTGTGTAACTAACACCATCTGAACGGTTCCAAATGCAAAAACATCAACGAGAAACACAAAATGCAAAAATTGTTGTTTTATTGGCTTGGCGTGTACATAAAAAGCTTTAAGCAATTAGGCAGAGAAACCTAACAGTTTTTATACCTAAATTTCTGTCTTTTCTAATGCATTATTACATTTATTAAAATAATTGAGATAAAAATTGTCTAATTGAAGTCGAGAAAAAAAACTCTTGCTCGCATATTGGTTTATTATTATTTTTTTTTGTATTTATACGTAATTTTTTTAGCACATCAGAACTCAGCAAATTTGATTTTTTTAACGAAAATGTTTTTGTTTGCGTATTGACAATAAAAGTCAAAAAAAGTTTTTTTTTTCATTGTAAAAAATTGAAAACCATACGAAACAACAATTCTCTGTGTTAACACAGTTTTTAAGTTAACTTCAACGTTCTTAGGGTACAAAAACAGCCTTTTAGCGTTTTTTTTCAAATCAACTGAAACGGGAATATTAGAACCCATGACACAAACTCAGCATCATACCAGTCTAAAGATACACTCAAATTGTTGTAAGGTTATCCGGTGAACCTTTCAAAACTAGATTTTTTTTCCCGATTGTGAATTTATCTAAAATTTTATGAATAATGTTTTCCGAAGGCCTTCAGTTTGATTCAGCTTTTTTTCTACAGTTTAAGCGTATCAATTTTCCTTATATTCTCTTTTATTACGCATTGGTTTAGTAAAAATATTACAAATGCAAGTTCAATTTAAATGCAACCTTTTTATCAGTAAAGATCTATTTTTCGTCTCTTCGCAACGCGAAAACGACTTTGAAAAATCCGTGATACCACAAACACCACTAAAAAGATCGACTGCCTCATATAAAAAAATCTGCATTGTAAGGTCTTGGCAAGGTAAAAATAAGCAGCAGCAGCAGCATTTTTTATACTTATAATATAACCGATATTGTACTTGTAATTGTTCATTATATTTATACAAAGTGCAAAAAGCAAGCTGCTTTCAATGGCCCGCCGGCTTAGTTCTCTCCCCTCTCTAGACGCCCTGGGCGCAGCATGTTCTCGATATTTGTGTTGTCGTACAAAGTCATGTTTTAACACGTTAGTATCTATCGCCATGCCACAAAATAATGATGTCTTGATTTAGTGTATAAGTTTAACAGCGAAAAAAGTTAAGAGAATACATCTACCGAATAAATTGTGCGGTAAAAATTAACATCCAAAAACAAAAATAAAACTTTAGCAGTTGATTATTGTTTTCGTTTTAATATGAATGTCTATGCAAAAATAATACAAAAAAAAGCTGTTAGACTTGTTATGTTTTTAGCAAGGTCGTTTATATAGGAAATTAAAATTACAAGTAGCATTCAAGAACTTTTTTTTGCGTTAATTTTTTGTGTTTATTTCGTACGTATGTTTAACACAGTGCTTTTTTGTCAATTTTTATTCTACATGTCACTTTAAAACATATTTTTAATGTTTTTAATTACCGACTTGTATATAGTAAATACATTTGAATTTTTTGGAACGCTTACTGCATAACAATAATTATAATCAAAAAAGCAAGACTGAAAGTCAAGGTAGTTTAATAACATATACTAACGTTGAAAAAAGTCTTACGACATATTGACGGCATCTTAGATGTTTTTGCAGTCGAAAGAACTAGCCTGAAAACAAGATAATAGGTTTAACGCATATAGATAATCCATTTTATATGCTATTACGGTTTTTTGTTGGCTTCTAAATGGTACCCTAGTGCATTGTATGTAAACCAAAACTGTTACAATATAGATAGAACTCTTGTATTTATTATTATGTAAACACATAATTTATTATAAATTTTTTTTTTTAAAATTTCCTTTATATCGTCAAAGGCAATGTTTTTAAAAGGCAAACTTTACGTGTTTACAAGATAAAAAAGATTCGTATTTCTGTAGTTTTTACATTTTGTATATAATCATCTTTGTCTTAAATTTTTTTAAAAAGCCTAGTTTTACCTGCTTAGAATGCAAAATATGTATAGATTTAGAATGATAAGCATCCCAGTGACATAGTCCATGTAAATATATTTAGTGTCTGTACTTTTTTTTGACAAAAAAAGAAAAGTTTAATTAAACGAAATTTTAATTTGCTAAAACTAAAAACACGCTGACGTGAAAAAAATAACACCAAAGAAAAAATTGCATATTAATAGGGGTATCTTGTACATTTGTCTGCCGGTTCCTTTTCATTTGTTTAAAAACTTCCGTATAAACAAAGAATATTTTGTTTCTCCATAAATTCTAAGCATGCTGCGTATGAATTCTCATATACCAAAACTTTATTATAATTTTCTAGCAAGTGTATTTGTATAATACGCATCTTGCGACAGACAACCAGAATGTGTAAAAGAATGCAGGCCCTGTAGATTCGGGGCCTAATAAAGTTTAAAACATGGAAGATTGCGTTTTTGTACTGTACCATAAAAAAAGCTATTTTTTGTCAACCTGCCAAGTCGCGTCTTTGGTATTGTTGTTCTGTTATCCATGATGTTGTCGTCACTATTTTGAGAAATATTTTTACAACGCAAAGGTGTTTTTTTGTAATAGATTTAATCCTAACCAAATACATATATGCAAAGAAACACGCAACTGTTATAAATAAAAGGTCGTGTGTTTGTGTAAACCTTGTATTTTCTTACCTTAAACTCAAGTTTCGTGTTTATGTATATATTTAACCGTTCAATGCATTTATGATTGTCGCATCATAGATAAATACTATCAAATTAAATTGAAATACACTAAAGTGTGCAATCAGCATTACAGTGAGTTATTTGTTGCAACAGTCTGTGCAAACAAAAAATTTTTTTACGCAATTCTATTCCAGAAAATTATTGTAAATAGATTGTGCGGTTTTACATTTAGGCAAATTTTTTATTTGCTTTATAAGGCACTTTTATTAGTAGATGCATGCATTTGTTGTTTATTTATTATTGGTATTAAACTGTTTATTTTGTCAAAGACTTGTTATATTACATATAGAAGTTTACCCTGATATGTTAAAAAGGAATTTTTTTGACAATAGAAACAAAACCATACGATGATATGTTGCATTATAACAATGTAACAGTAGAAATTGTAAGTAATGTCTTGAATTTTTTGCTCGCAATAATTTTTTAAGTTTTTGTTATTAAACATGTGCAGATGCCAATGTTTTTGTTACAAAAAAAACATCTTTTTACAACAGCAAACACAAAATATTTTATTTCAAGATCATCTGCGACATAATGAAAAATGTACTTTGTGGCTTTTCTTTTATTAATATTCAAATGAAATAATCAATATGCCGTATATGCCGCTAAAAACGAAACAACTAAAAAATGACATAAGCATTAATCGTTCGAAATAGAAAGAATAACTGTAAATAAAAAATGCACTTGCGTAAAAACACGATTAATGACCATTTTGTCAAATATAACTTCGTCGCTGCATTTTAAAAAATTAACAAATGATTATAATCGCATGGCTTTTACTATTGCTTTAGGTTGGGTTGTTCACACTAATAACAATAGTCCAGGCAGTTTTTAATTTACAAAAAAAAGTACAAAAATTATATATTCTAGCCCAAGAAACCTATGCACCCCGTACTCGTCCCATCGGGAATATTATATATGCCTGGATTGTGCCGTTAAGTTTTAGATAACCAAAAGTACAACTTCAAATGTGAAAATTTTTATGCTGTTGCGTAAAAAAACATAAAATAACTATATTGTTAAATAATAAAACATGTCTGTTAGTGAAACTTTGTTTTTTTGCGGTATATTAGTTTTAATACAACATTGAAATTTACAAACTGTTGTAATAAGAAGTGTTTTGCAAAGAAAATATTATTATTTTAAATACAGTTTTGCAAAATAAATTTACAGGCATGCCGTTTACTCAGGTATTTAATGGACAGTAAAAGAAAGTTTTTATAATCAACTCACAGCAAATACATTTTTTTACATATTTTTGGGTAAACATCGCCGTATTTAAAATTTTATATCTCTTGAAAGTACAAACTAACCTAGTCATACGTAACAATAACACAAAAAAAACACCTTTAAAAAATTACGAGGCATATATAGTATATTGTAATCGAGCGTACCGAATCAATGTTCCACGACCAATTTATGCGTTTGTAGTAATGTACCAAAGTCATTTAATGCCGATTTTTTTGGGAGGGGAATAACGAACTGTTAAGTGATAGCAAGACCCATAAATTAATTTTGCCAATAAATTTAATTGCTTATGCAAGCGAAGAAATATAAAAAAAACATTCATAAGACAAAATGGACCATACAAAATGCTGATAGATAAAAAAAAAGTACAAACACTAAAAAAAAATGTATATGCTTGATACTGCTATTTTGCATATAAAAAAACACTAATACCGCTTCAGTCTTAGTAGACGTTTCCGATAAAAAGGTGCATTCAATATACAAATGTCCTGTTGAATATCATTTTAGTGCTTAAATTTTTGCAATTTTTTTGCCTGCGTCTTTAAGTTTATGCAAAGTGCATATTACTAATAAATTGACATTTTTTGCATAAAATTGTTTTATATATAAAAATAAATTTTATCTTTTTATTTCAAAAAGATTACCCCTTTGTAAATTAAAAAAACTTTATAAACGTGTGCTGTTTGTATAGAAAGTGACCATCTCTTTTTGTTTTTTTATAAATCGATATGGTAATTTTAACAAGAATAAAATTTGTTAAAAATCTTTTACCATAAAAATAAACACAGCTACTTATACGCCGTTGTTTAGTTTACAAATCAAATTAAAGCATCAAAACAGCGTTTTTATTGATACAGTTTCCGCGTCGATATAAGGAGAAAACATAAAGTTTTAACAGAAAACTAAAAATACGATAAACTTATATTTTTAAAAAACGCGAAAAAAACTGTTTTAGCTGCCTATGGTCTTGTAAAAAATATTCCAAATGTTTTGCGCAATAACTACCAATAAAAAGCTGTAATACAGGGCTTTCCAAATGCATTTAAATCGAACCTGTGCGATTTTCCAGACCTTTTGGTGTACAAAATTTACCCTTTATGGAAAGCTATGTAAAACTCCGAGAAAGAAATATAAAAGTAATAAAACACGATAAAATAGTCAACACGTTATTGGATACCCTTTAAAAAGTAAGACACGATTTCATGCGTTCAGATATTTACACTTCGGCTATTATTCGCAATTAGAGAATAAAAAGAACAGCCTTTTTTGTCTCTTTTGTAAAAGTGAAGTTCGCTACAGCTCATTATGCAAGAGTAAAGTTAGATGCAAATTGGCGTAATGAGCACATGCAGCTATTTTCTGGTATTCACTTAGTTTTTTGAGTAATGCAATTACAGATCTCAATGAAGAAATACAGAAGCCAGAAAAATTTAAATATAATATCAAAATGCAAAATCCTTTGTATCCATGTCTTTTGAAGTTTTTTAAAGAAGAAGACTTGAGGATAAAATATATAAACTTATTGCACGGAATGTATTACCATATACGATTGCAGAATTTCGCGTGAATCCAATATTAACTAACTTTTTTTTTGCCCTGGGAGAGTCCGTAAATGCAAGTTATGTTAAAAGACTAAGCTTGTTTTTTAATGAAGTTAACCGGGCATAAGATATTGGCGGATAAAATAAAAACTAGATTAATTATACGAATAACCCTCTTTTAGCATTTTTCTATCCAAATTGATGTATCTACCGACATATGCAGTCTGTCACAACTGATTTGCTATGTAAGATGTGTTAATAAATGAACTATTTGTATAGATTTTTTGTATACAAAGGAGATAACGACATAGTGTAAATCTACAAACATCTACAATCAAGCATTCGCTTTTTTATTGACAAAAAAATAAAATTCACACAAGCCATAATTGAATATGTACAGATAAAACAGTTGTAATGGTTACCTAAAATTTCTGGTTACAACCAGAATGAGCTAATAATATATAAAAATGCGCAAAAAAGATGTGTTTTACATACTGCAGTGTTAGCATTTAAATGTTTTCTTTTATAATTTAAACCCATTTTTTTAATTGCTACTAACATATCAAGATATATATGAAAAAGTCTTTTAAAAATAGATTATTTACTGAAATTAATTCTAAGCATATTAAGTATGACCACTTGGAGCTTGCATGGCAAATTCAGTGCGGGTGCTGTCGACAATGAAATTTTTTTTAGAATTTGAAGAAAACGTGAATCTTTAATTGAATTTGATTAATCTGAAAAACTAATTACATGGGAGAATTGTTTACAATAAAATTGCAATTGTTCAAAGATTCGGTTAAAACTAAACCGTTTACAAAAAAAGTATTTTTTTAATAATCATTACAAGGTAAGATAGAAACAAAACATTTTACAACAAAAAAATTAAAAATTTATTGAGACAATTTATGCGTATATTTTTGGTAAAAGACTGTAAATGCATATTTCTTTTTAGCTTATTTGCAAAAAACCGCAACTAACAATATTTTGATAGAGGCTTTATAGATTTATTGCTTTAATAAAGTTGCGATATTAAACAGCGCTGGCCCGTTTACAATAAGTCTGCCTAAATAAAAATAGTTTTGCCGTTTTTAATAGCAAGCGTGTTTATGTAAATGTGTCTGCGGATTTTAATTTAGAATTGATTGCTTTGAAAAATATAACCAATTTGCAAAAAAAAAAGATTTTTTTATATAAGTGCAAGAAAACAGTCATTTTCAGTGGATAATGCATCTGGGCAGCTCGTTTAGTTTGTGATGGTCATTTTTGCCATGTATGATTTTTAAAATGAATACCACGAAGACGTTTAAAAAGGGAGGTTTACAAGTAACATTCAAGCGGATCCAAGAGTCAAACTACATAGTACAAAATAAAATGTAATAAACCTATTTATAGTGCTAAAAATACTTTTTTTTTGTGTTTTTTATATAAAAGCCTGTTTCCCTAGTACCAACATATTTTCCAAAGGTTATAAATTGCGTTTTTTTTGGGGTTTTTTTTTGTATGCAAAGTGGTAAGCGCTGATGACAAAGCAATAGCTCGTACAACATTCTGTTGTTGGTTTTTTGTCTTTGGCAATTTGTCTATAGAACACTGCACCAAAATAATTTGCGAAACTTTGTACAAAAGATTAGTAGATTATGGCATAAAATAAGTCGGCATATCGTATATTCGACATCCTTATATAACGGCAAAATTGAATTTAGGCGCTATTTTGCAAAACCATGTAAAACCGTGTTTTGTAGTTACATATTCTTTTTTACGGTTTTCGTGCCAAAACACTAAAAACAAGGCTGTTTTGGATTATAAGCCTTTCGATTAATGATAAAAATACACAAGAAAAAAACGAAACAAACATGCAGTATTTTTTATGATTTTAATCGATTACTTGACGTAGAGAAAAAAAGACAATACAAAAAAATACATTTTTTTATAATAATTAGAAATTATAGTAATTTTGGCATTAAACATCATAGAAAGAAATTCCTGTACAAATCCCTTTTACAACCACTATTTTGTAAAAAATATTGCAAAAGATCAAACGCAGCGTTATCCTCATGTGAACCTAATGCATATGAAATTAAACTATAAATTACATCATGAATTATAGCCATTGTCATTTTTATAAAACCCCTACTTTTATAACTATAACAAAAAAGCATAGTACAAACAAAATATAATCCCAGTGAAAGTTCAGTTTGTAATTAAAAAATATTTTATACCATTTTCAATAATTTTTATACACTATTTTGGAAACCAATTACTTTTATTTTGGAAACAAGGCAAAATGCGAATGCAATTATAAGAATCAAAATAAAACATTGAGTATATCTTTGTTTTGTGTTAAATTTTTAGCACGCATCGTTGATTAATGTGTTTTGACGAGGTTGTTTTGTATTTTTGCTATAAACGCCTATACCGAAATACGAACGTGACCAACAGCAAGCGCTGTATTTACTAAAACGTAAAGCTTGTCGTATGGTTTATTAAGAGATTCTATGTTTATGATATTCGGTATTCATGTGAACTATTCTTTAGATAAATATTAATACACTATAACAAATACTATATATGTGAATATTCTTATGTAATTTTTACAAAAACCAACGTTTATTATTGTTTTAAACGCTTAATACTTTCTAGGCACGTTTTAGCAGTAATTTGAGTTTATGTACATAATCATATAAAAGCCATATTTTCTAACATATCAATAATGAGCAAAACTATATCATACTGATTTAAGTATCTTCATACAACCTTTAAAACAATGCGGTCATTGTTAAGAAATGTTTTGTGGCAAAACCCTGTGTATAATGTCTTACGTATTTTATATTTTTTTTTTACTTCTGCTGGCGCAAATCAGGCCGTTAAACTATGCATAAAACAATTAAGATTGTTTTTTTGTTCATAACAAAAACTGAAAAAAGATTAGACGTTTTTTAAACGGAGAAAATATGCTAAGATACAAAAGGATATGCTGACAAGGTTAATTAATATGCTTCGTTATCTTTTAAAACAATTAATTCAAGAATTTATTATATACAATAAGGACAAGTATTATATTTATAGTTAGTTTTAAAAAAATAACTAATCATCAGTTTGTTTTTTAAAAATATTGTTTTTATTTTCTTTCTGTCTTTTTAAACATTACGATATCATGTTATCTAGATTTTCTGCTTCTGTATTCCGTCACTTGTTTAACTAAAAAAGAGGTATGGGTATCCGTCTACAATAATGCAAACCAGTATACCCATAAGTACTTGTATCATAAAAAACAGGTAGAATATACATTGCTATAGATCATTGACGTAGTTGCAACATGCTTTAACAAAAAAAATGCAAAAAAAAATTTGCAAAAATGTTTAAAAATTTT
>JAQFYM010005828.1:0-12606 GCA_034694785.1 Agrenia bidenticulata
ATAATTACCATTTAGGATAAAAACTTTAGGATAGTGGTATTTAGGATAGTGGTTTTTAGGATATCGACCTAGGACCAGAAAATGTGTTTTCAGTAATATATAGATATATGCTTTAGCATTGACATACTTTTTTTGTGGATTTCGTTTTTGTTTCCCTTCCTTGAGTACCTCCACCTGCTTTACCTCCTGCAGCTTTTTTCTTTCTGTCTTCTTTCTAAAAATAAGTTTTAAAATGTAATTAGCAAAAGCACTCACTCAAAGTTGGAACTTGGAAATATGTGTCAGAAACTGAAAAGTTACCTTTCCTCGAGGTCCATCATCACCAAAGTCAGACATTTTATTTTTCTTCTCAGCCGCTCTTATCTCATTCACTAATTGGACGTATCGCCCTGAACTTATGTCCTATGAGAAAATATTAACATTATATATGCTTCATCAGACCCATACGATTGACACATGCTTATGCTTAAGATTACTACAAGTACCTTATTCGCTTTTTCATCCATCAGAGATTTAAAACTAATTTTAATAGTTTGAAGAAGACCTTTGTTCACAACAATGGAATCGAATACGATGGAATTTTTAACTCCCGAAAGGACCTTGTCCATTAAAAGCTGAACGTCCTGTTCCGTTACACTCACTGGCAGGACAGATCCAACATCGATCCATCCAGGGCTTGCCAAGCTTTCTTCGACTTGTTCTTTAACCTATAAAATGTATGTTTGTAAATCAAACCAGTTCAAAAAAAGCAAGTTGACATTGAAAGTTTAAGTGTACCTGGTTAAAAAGGGATTCCCCCAGTACACACGTTTTTAGAAAAAGCAACTCCTGATTAGGAAATCTTTTCGTTATGAAAGATTTTGGATCCGAAATACCCAAACGAGCAGCTGCGTCTAAGTCCACATATCCGTTTCCATTCATAAATCCATCAATCCATTGGATTTGAGCTTTGGAATAAGCAGAGGGAATGAAATAGGCACTCCGAATACTTCCACCTCCAGAAATGATTCCTTCAATTCGTTTTGTTGTTATCAACTTGTCCACAATCCCTGTCCACAAAAATCATTCAACTAGTTACTTATACATAAATAAAAGGCATTTGAAATCCTTCGAGCTTGATGACAATCAATTTACCAAAAAATAATTTTTCCGGGACGTTAGACCCGAATTTAACAAGAATTTGATTAATTGGTGTAGGTTTTGTGATAGCTGAGAGTATTCCTCGGATTCGGGCCGTATTTCGTCGCACAAATGTCTCCGTAAAGATAAGTGAAGGATCATCTTGATCCTGCTTTCCATGAATAACCTTCCCTAACCTTCTCTCAACCTGTTCTTGCAAAAATTCTCCTGGAAGATCCGCCGTTTTGGACAAATCAGATAAAGATATCATTCCATCCTGGGCCAACTTCTCGTTCAAGTCTTCACACAGAGTATCCAAGTAATTGGCAGTGATGAGTTGACCCAATACATTGTAGATTCGCTTATCTTGTCGAGTTAGCTCAGCCACCCGGGCCTCGATTATTCCCAGGGAAACATTCAATCCAGATGCCAACGCCACTAAACTCAGCCGACCTACAGGTGTCATAAATCCATGTGCATTTTATACATTAATATTATAAACCATATGAATCATTTAACTTTATTTAAAAGGCATAGAATAGTGTACCCCTATGCACATATAGTTCATCTTGGATCTCCTTCGTCACTTGCTGCGGGGTCACATATTCTTTCCCATCTGATGTGTACACAACGTCCAAAATCTTCAACTCGATCAGCCGGTTGACGATTTCAATGCAGTTCCTCTCCGTCAATCTAAATACCAAATTAATTCATTATCCATCAGAACTACCTAAAACTACCTACAATTAGCATAACATCAGTAAGCTCTCAATTAATTTGGACACCCGTGTCAATTAAATCCAATGATGTTCCTGAAAACACTTATGAGATTGGATGTGGTTCACCTTTGTGAAGTAGTAGTTAGCTGTGCCCTCTGGAAATCGGCAGCAAGTCGCTTGACCTCCTCCCAGTCTGAATATGACATGTTAGCTCCTAATTATAATTACGTTTTAATTGTGATAAACTAACTGTTCACAGTGAGGTCTGAGAACATCTGGTAAGGAAACCATTGAAGGATGTGATTTAGGAAATGTTCAACTTTCCCTCAGTCCTAATGTCCGTGGGGGTATTGTGAATCTCGATTCTAAACCCATTGTATTAGATTGACAAGATTCTTCTATTATAATTTGTATAAAATGATTAATAGATGTTTAAATCGTTATTGCTTAAAGTATGGGATTTGGCAAGGATCTACATTTTCAATGTGTAAATTCATTTGTACTAAATCCTTGCATTCCTACGTATCTTTAATGTAAATTTTAAATAACTACTGTGAAGTAAAAGTAATTACAATGATCTACACTTGTTTGTAGAAAAAAGTATAGATTAAAGTTAGTTAATTTTAAGTATTAACCAAATCATGCTTTACTATTTGCTTGGGAAGACTGTAACTTGTTATTCAATATATTAATTAAAAATATCAAGCATCATTGGATATTCGGTAATCGTTGCAAGAGTTAATAGATATGGATACAACCCTGGTCGTTGTTTATTCAATTTAACAATGAAAGTTTCAAAAATTTGTATTTTAGGATTTCCTCTTTTATTGAATTGTTCCAATAAATGATTTTTTGGCAGGTAATTTAGCAATTGCTTATTTTTGGAAGAATGTAATTCGGATGATACAGCTGAAAATATCGGTAGTTTAAAAACCCTGATTTTTTCAAAAGCTTTCAGTGAACAAAAAAAATCATTGTTAATGTATGGATACTTGATTCATAGAATTCATAACTTCAACTAAATATACATCTAGCCTTTAGAATAAACTGGACTATTGCTTGTATTCGTGAGGGGCATATTTACTATAAGTCTGTGCATCAAATGTATGATTTGTGTAAGTTTAAAATGCATATTCTTCAATTGGCTGAGGCGATTCGACTTATGTATGCATGTAATGTGTTTTTACGATAGTAAAAGATTAGGTTATCAAGTGGATTTTGCAAATTTTATTAGGCTAATTATCAATTCTGTTATCGAATTCGTTCCCTGTAATTTGCATTATCATACCTTGGCCATACATCAGCATTATTGACCAGCCAGTTTTTTTAAGATTTTTAAGCGCATAAATACACAGACAGAGATATTTCAGGTAACAATCAACAATGGGAACAGTTTGCAGAACACTTGGATAGCTTATCTTCTCTTATCTCTGAGTGGTGACCCAATAACTTTGAAGCCCAATCAAGCCTCGCCTGGGTCTCTCTTGGTAATGTGATATAATTTTAATTCTGTTCATTTTGAGTCGACGTTTCTACCAGATCATACTTGATTTGTAAAAAATTCATCCAAGTTTCGGTTTTAATATACATATTTCAATGCAAAGTATAATTACAGAAATGAGGCGGCGATGTACTTCATTCCTCAATAACCCTGTCGTCGATGAGTAAGGCATATTCATTATATTCTATGTTGTATATTTTAAAAGCTACGCAGTAAATGTCGATAAATCGCTCCTGTCTCATTTGCAATAGAAACAACAATGAAGTAATTGCAACTGAGCGATTACGACAGTCACGAGTCAACACTGGTAAGGTGGGATACGCCATGGCTTTACTGGCCACAACCGCAGTTATCATCGGCTTGCTTCAAGGCGTCAAGGCCGGTGTAGTTCAAGATTCCCAACTTAAGCTAAATAAGATCAAGGAATTGTCGGCCTCTTCAGGTTTGTCATCTGCAAGCTGGACCAGTAGGACTTCAATCAAACAGGAACCTGAAATCTGCTTTGATGAGGGATGTCTTGATGCAGGTATTTCGTTGAATTAGTAGCCTTAAATTTAACGGAAATACTAAATTTATTATTTTATTTAAAGCTCTTGACCTTCTCGGCGCTGCAAACTTGACGGTCGATCCTTGCGATAACTTTTTCCAATTTGCTTGCGGTAAATGGCTCGTGGCCAACCCTGTTCCCCCCTCAGCGTCTCGCTGGAGTCGGTTCAATCGTCTTCGTGACGAAGTCAATAGAATCACTCAAAGTACGTGGAACGCATACATATGAATGATTGAACATTTGTTTAACAATTTTTTTACTTTCCATTTCAGTTATTTTGACTGCAGAGATGAATATGAATGATCCCAAGCCAGTAAACCAGGTTAAGCAATTTTACAGCGAGTGTATCAATGTTGGTAAGAAAATAACGCGATTCAGATTCAGTGTTTTAATCCAAGATTTAGCTCCCCCAGTTAACATTAAATGTTTGACTTGCAGCTAAATTAGACGCTACAGGCTTAGCACCCGTCCTAAAGATGATTGCAGAATTTGGAGGGTGGCCTCTCCTTAATCCCGGAAGTTGGTCGGAAAGTGGTTTTGACTGGATTGAAAATTTAGGAGAAATTAGACGAAGACTTATCGACGACCCTATCATTTCCGTATACACTGAACGCGATCTCAAAAATACAACTCAAAATCTAGTCTTTGTAAGTTATTTATTTGTTAATTTATCCTAACTATAAAATACTAATAATTTAACATGATATTGTACATTAAGTTGGATCAACCTTCCTTCGGTCTTCCAAGGAGTATCCTGATTGACGCTGCAAGTTACACAACCCTGATTGCCGCGTACAAAAATTTTATTGTGGAAGTTGCTCTAGAACTTGGAACGACGGAGCCTTTGGGCTCCCTGCAATCTGCGGCTCAAGCGATGATCAATTTCGAAATTCAACTTGCCAATATCTCACTCTCTGACGAAGATAGATATGACACTGACCTAATTTACAAGCCTTACAAGCTTACCGAATTCCAGGCTGCTACTGATGCACTCGATGGCGATTTTTCCGTTAGCAACTTGTTTTCATTATGCTTTTAGATCATCTAAATATTAACGGTATTGTATTACAAACTGATTATAACTTTATAACTCAACAGGTGAACTGGAAAAAACTTCTGGATCAAGTTTTCAATTCCAGTGGCGTCACAATCTCTGCTGATGAGCAATTGATTGTTTCTGGAGAGTCTTATCTTCTAAAATTGATTCCGATTTTAAACGCAACGCCTCAAAAAGTAGTCGCAGATTATTTAGGCTTTAGGGTCGCCTCAGGTCTACTTTCGGAAACTACTCAGTCCATGAGGGATATCATTTTCAAATTCACTGAAGCCCTTACTGGAGCTAAAGAACCTTCAACACGGTAACTTGATTGACCTTTAAATTTAAATCAGGATGGGCATTTATGTAATTGAAAATTATTCACGCAGTGATTCTCAATGCGCTGGTTCTTCAAACAACAATTTCGGAATGGCCATTGGCGTTGAGTACATCGAAGCCGCTTTTGACAAGGAAGCAAAGGCATTGGTAGGAGCATTATTAAGGAATTATTATTAAACATTTTGCTAGTCCAATCGAGACAATGATTCAATTTGATGCAGGTGGATGACTTGGTGGAAAACCTTCGAGTCGCATTCAAAGGACTAGTGACTGATGCCGATTGGATGCAACAATCAACAAAAACCGAAGCTCAAGCAAAGGCAGACACGATTCGAAGCTTCATGGCTTTCCCTGAATGGCTCGACAATAAAACGGCAGTTGAGCAATATTTTGCTGGGGTATGTTATTTTAACCGATTTCATTTGAGCTTCCAGGAATTTAAACTCAATACATCAATTCTGAAACTTTTAATACTAGCTGGAATTGGCTACTGGAGCGGAAGCACATTTCCAAACGGCTTTGAATCTTGCCCTCTGGTCAAGTGATAGGACCTTGGCCAACCTTAGAGTTCCAACAACTCAAGATGAGTAAGTCATACAAGTCCACAATTTAACAGCTCACTGCTCAATTAGTTGATTTGAAAAGCTGTTGACTTAACTAATTTAATTCTAGATGGTTAACCTATCCCGGAGTCGTCAACGCCTTCTATTCACCTCAGCACAATTCAATCAGTAAAGTGCTACATTATTTCTATTTGCTGACCAACTTGAAGTTAATTTTTTTTTATAACAGCATTCCCTGCTGGCATTTTGCAGCCTCCATTTTTCGGCAAGACTAGACCAGCGTAAGTAGAATTTAAATCATGAGCAACTAATGTCTATGCAAATATACTACATCACGTTTAGTGATTCATAATAACAAAAAGAAATATAATATTATAGTAAGAATAAGCACATATCGAAATTGTTGTTTAGATCTCAAAATTACGGTGGAATTGGTGTGGTAATTGGCCATGAAATCACGCATGGATTCGATAACCAAGGGTCTCAATTCGATAAGAATGGAAATGCATTCAACTGGTGGGATGATGTAACGAAGGAAAATTTCAATCAAAAGACACAATGCGTTATCGACCAGTACAGCGCATTTTATGTGCCTTCCATTGATCTGAATGTCAATGGAGATCTTACGCAAGGAGAGAACATTGCCGATAACGGTGGTCTACGAGAATCTTTCAGGGCTTATCGCCAGTACGTTGCGGAACTTGGACGTGAGGAAGGACGATTACCAGGACTTGAAAATCTTTCTCCTGATCAACTTTTTTTCCTTGGTTATGCTAATGTAAGTTAATCTATTTGATATTAAATTAATTCTGCGTGAGTACGTACTTGTCATCATCTTTGAAACTGTTTTTTGATCCGTCGGACCCAAGATTTGGTGTGAGTCAATAACGGATGAAGGGCTCATCAATCAAATCCTGACGGACCCCCATAGCCCAGCCCAATTCCGAGTGATCGGACCACTAAGGAACTCCATGGATTTTGCAACTGCTTATGGTTGTCCGGTAAACGCTAATGGAATGAATCCCCCAGCTTCAGAAAAATGTACTGTTTGGTAAACAAAAGTTCTAAATATAAAACTATTTCTGTGAATTTAATTATTAAATGTTGAGAAGAAATATAAAATTGTATTTTTATGGATTTGAATGAATTTGAAAAATAAAATAAATATGTATTTAATGCAACAGCATTATGAAGACCGTGATGATAGGCATTGATAGGAATTTAAAAAGTTGAAGTAGTTGGACCTTCAAGATAAATTATTTATTTATTTTATATTGGTAATCCATAAATCTATTTACTATCCTCTATAAATATCATTTCATAGATCCTTAAAGATAAATCCATAAAAAGTAGAAATATAGTAGTATAAATATAATAGTAGCACGGCCGAGATAACTAAATCCAACACTTTACCATGGATTAGTTAGAAATGCAGTTCTACATTTTGAAAATTAAGTCACACCTTGGATGAGTAGAGGGTTTTTTCCGTATTTGATTGAATCTAAATTTACATTGGCTTTGAAACAAATTACGAAAGTACTTGGAAGTAAAATATTGTGTGGAGCTCTTTACTACAAAACTACCAATGTGAAACTTATTTCTTCAGGAGAGTTTACAGTACAATGATAGTAAGTATATTTATTTAAATGAGTTGGCCTCTATTCTGCTTTCCCAACTGAATAAGGTAAATAAATACGTTTGATTAAAAACTGAATAATCAAATATGAAAAGAAGTTATCGATCAGTTCGATTTAAGAACAACAATTCTCAAGGCCATTACAAAACGGCTCGGCTACTGGTGACTGGGCTAAAACTAATGCCGCTTAACATCAATAAAACTTTTTTTTTGGTAGTCGCATAGCATGATTTCTGTTACTAAGATTTAAGATGATTGTTCGAAAAATTCCTCCATGGGGGGCCAATTCCGATGAGGATTGCAAATTTCGATCAAATTCATATCAGTGTTTTCACATATTTTTTAAACTCACGTACTTTTTGTGTATTTTCCCAGTAAATCCTGTGATTGCTGAAAACAAGAAGCTTACTCTCCGGCCAAATGTATTTCAAAAGGTAATTATTAAATCTGTAGTACCCTCAAATATTTATGAAACATTCATTATAAATGATTCATTATTAACTCATGTAAAAACATTTCAGATTTAAAGATAAATTCGATTGAATCCCATTTAAATAGATACTTTGTGTGGTAATGCAGGCCTCTGCATTTTTCACGGCAGCATTTTATGTCAGAGGGCAGCTTTACAGATTGAAAAAAGTCAAAGACGATCCGTTTACTCTCTACAAAACAGCGGAAATCACACTGAAAATGCTGCGATTTATTTTTGTTATTTACTTTAGCGTCATGGATTATCCCACTTGTGCAATTCAACTTATCACATGAGTACTTCTACTACAGCCCGTTTCAGAATTGCAATTACCAAAGTATTCCATGACTTGATTGAAATTGAATAGTAAGGAAGATAATTGATATAAACTCCGTTTTTTCCCAGTGGTCCATTATAGCCGCTCTGTTCTGCGTTTTTTTGACTTCCAATCTGATAAACGCATTCGTACGTTATTCTATTACTCTACGCAATGGCTTGAATGGGGTACCTGAGGATTTACAAATCGTTTCTGCAACATCCCCAATCCATTTGTTTACGAATGGGACAGAGGATGGTCAAGCCCCAACAACACTGGCTTTAATCTTAGTCTCACTGATGACTTTTTTTAACAATTTACGGTACAATTTTACATTTAACTGGTCTACTGCTGGCGTACTTGGGATGCGTTGTAGTTGATCAAATTGCTACAGAGTTTCATGCTTTTCTCAAGGACCATCCGCATGCTTCTTTCGAACAAGTAACCTTATTAAAGTATTTTCGAAATCATATTTTCATGGTTATCAAAGGGAAACAGTGTTTTCCGATTTCCCGTGGGTAGTGTTTTAGGCCACAATGGAAAGCAATCTTCTTTGTAACATCGATTGGATTGAATCACTAAATAGTCTATTAATTGTTCAATATTAAAATGAAATATTACAGATTGTGCAATCTTATGCTGATGTAAAGCTATTACTCTCAAATATCAATGATTCGATCCGGTGCCTAGTTCTTATGGTGATACTATCGGGAGTAGGAAACATGAGTTATTATCTGTCCCTGATTTTTGACTTAGATGACTTGTACATTCGACTTGAGGTCATCAGCCACTTCCCGCTGTTCCTTGCCTGTTTGGCTCTCGGTGCAGAAGCTAATTCAAAGGTAATTCATTTTTCGAGTTTTTGCTACATTGGAAAGAGCTGATTTAATTCGATGGTGTGAACTAGTTTCTTCCGGTAGGAAATTACGTTTTTGAGAACCGCAAATCGGTATCTTTCAAAGAAAATGTGGACGTATTGATTTTCATTCGTGAGGTTTCTCAAAATTTGGATTCAGGAATACACGCACATCATTTTACTGTCACCTATTCTTTAATAGCTACAGTAAGTAATTACGGATAAGCGATTTAAATTAACATTACAGTGGCTTCCTCAGGTGTACGGATAAACGCCACCGAACATTCGCCACCTGTTAAAGGCTGTATGGACAGTCTCTATGTTTTTAATTTCATTCGATCTAATAGTGGAAGGTGATGGAAGGTAGTGGAAGTGAATAGGAGCCCTAGCTTTTAGTCTTGCCGAAGAAATGGTTACAAGATGCTTATGAATTAATAACTCGAAGGGTGAGGTTATTAAATAATCGAATTGCAGTTTTTATAGATTTCAAATATTCTCAAATTACAAATTTGTCTTATAAAATAGTTAGAAAGGAAAAGACAAAGACACGGCATGGCTCTCACTATCTCATTTCACATTGAACTTAGAAGCTTCCAGATTCTCAAAGTCAAAAACTCCCTAAACCTTATCACTAATGGAATGTCACCAAGGACAAGTCCATCACGTACACACAAACAGTGTTGCAATATCTAAATTCACAAGTAAAAAAATACTCAACACTCGTCCGACATACATACAAATTCCACAAAGTCAATTAACAAATTATGACCAAATTATGAATTCTTACTGTCCCTTATATCAAGGAACATTCTCCCACCCATAAAGAACCTTAAGGGGCTTTATTTCCTAATTAGACGCCTTCTTCTTATGGTCGATGGCTTTCTTCTGCTTTCTCCATTCCAAGTATTCTTTCTTCACACGATGAAACTCGCCACTCCTTTTCATTTCTCGGATCTTCTCTCGGTGTGGGCATTGGTTGTATATTGAATAATATGGATGGCTTGAGTCGATTCTTTCCTCAGGGGTTTGGAATGCCGATTCTACATCATCTGAAAAGTTTGGTGTTGATGGACTCGTAGGGGATGGGACCAGTTGATTCTCACAAGGTTCCGACTTCCTAACATCCATAACGCATACCTTTGAAACTGGTCTACGGTACGTACCTGAGTTTGAACGCACTTCGACGACTCGAACTTTTCCATCCTTACCAGGAAACACGGCTTGAACGATTCCAAGAGGCCAAGTTCCACGGGGTCCTTGGTTGTCAACGATGATGACTACGTCATCGACTGCGACTGGCTTGGTATGATGATACCATTTGGTTCTACGTGTCAGGGTAGGCAGATATTCGGATATCCACCTCTTCCAGAAGAGATCAGCAAGGCGCTGTGCGGTTCTTCACTGCTGACGAAGAATGAGGTCAGTATCATTGAAGATTCCTGGGGATGTCACACTCGTTCCTCTCAGGATCAAGAAATTGTTGGGTGTTAGAGCGATTGGGTCGTCCGGGTCAACAGAGACGTGTGTAAGGGGTTGACTGTTGACTGTTGCTTCTGCCTCTGCAAAGAGGGTTTGAAGGATCTCTTCCTTTGGAGCCCTACTTTTTAAAACCGCTTTTAGAGCTGTTTTAACAGATCTGACACATCTCTCCCAAGCACCACCCATGTGAGGGGCTGATGGAGGGATAAAGTGCCAGCGTATTCCATCTCCCATTGTAGAAAGTTGCTGTTGAATTTCTAGCTGGGAAAGTTCCGTTATTGATCTTTTAAGTTCAGTGTCCGCTCCTCTGAGATTGGTTCCATTGTCAGAGAAGATTTCGTTCGGCTGGCCACGACGAGCTGACATTCTTTTTATGGCCATGATGGCTGAATCCGTTGTTAGGGATGATGCTATCTCTAAGTGAACTACCCTGGTTGCTAGGCAAGTGAAGAGAACTCCGTATCTCTTCTCGTGTCGTCTTCCAATATTCACTTCTAAGGGACCAAAGTAGTCCATCCCAGTGGAGTAAAAGGGAGGACGGTATGGAGTAACTCTCGACTCCGGAAGTTGTCCCATCTCAGGAACTGCGGGTTCAGACCTTTTGTTTCTGCACAGTACACAATTGGTCCAGGATTTCTTGACTGCTACTCGTATTCTCGGGATCCAGTAGTTCCTTCTCAGGTTATTTAAAACCCTTTCCCTTCCGTGATGATGAGCAGCTTCGTGGTGGTATCTGATTAGAAGAACAGTAAATGGGTGACCGGGGTGCAGAATTATTGGATTTCTGGTGTACTCGGCCACTTCAGAGTTGTTAAGTCTCCCGTTCACTCGTAGAGTTCCAAACTCGTCGATGTAGGGGCTCAGGGTTCTAAGAGTACTTCCTCTATCCAGTTGTTCACCCTTTTCAATACTTTTAATTTCCGTGCTAAAAATTTCTGACTGACTGCGCTTCCACCACAGTCTCTCGGCCTGCTGTATCTCAATAGGTGAGATTTCGATTCCACAGTATTTTCGCCGCTCGGGGTCGAGTAGATTATTCACGAATCGGAAAATCCAGGCAGTACATCGTATCAACTTCAAATAGGACGAAAATCTATCGACCTGTGGGAAGTCCTGCTGGTCCCAACTTAAAACGGGATTTTCAATTATGGCTGTAGGGAATGCTGAGTGAACATTAATGAGTTCGTCTGCTTCGTCCACATCTAAGGGGGTGATATTCCGCTCTTTAGGCCATTCGGTATTATTCAGTTTCAAAAAGAGAGGTCCATGAAGCCATCTGCTCTCTGTACTCAAATCGCAGGGGTAGTTGTTTCTGGTGGCGTCGTCGGCCACGTTGTCCTTAGTAGGTACCCACCTCCACGATGATGCATCAGTCAACTTTTCGATCTCCCCAATACGATGGGCAACGAAAGTTTTGAATGTTTTAGCATCCGCCCGTATCCATGATAATACAGTGTAGGAATCTGACTATCGGATTAATAGTCTGTGCTAGTCGACTTCCAAGGACTGCTGCCTGCAGCTCCATACGGGGAATTGATAGCGGTTTTAATGGGGCCACCTTACTCTTCGCAGCTATAAAGGCAGTTTCGATATGACCCTCATGTTCTAGTCTCAGATAGGCTACGGCGCTGAAGGCGTCCTTACTCGCATCGCAGAAAACGTGGAGCTTTGCTTGCCCCTGATGAGGAATGTATATTTATATAGATATATTTTGAATTTAGTCGTAAATTTTGTTTACGTTTTTGAGGAATCTTCAAAAGCATGGCATTTTTTTTTACATCAAAAAAACTATACAAATTAATCTCTACCTTATGAACTTTTTAAAATCATTATTATTGATACAAGTGCTATTGATATATTTTTAATTTACTCGTAAATTTTGGTTACGTTTTTGAGGAATCTTCAAAAGTATGTATTTTTTTTACATCAAAAAAAGTATACAAATTAACCTCTACCTTATGAACTTTTGAAAATCATAATTATTGATACAAGTGCTATGGATATATTTTGAATTTAGTCGTAAATT
>JAQFYM010005829.1:0-12603 GCA_034694785.1 Agrenia bidenticulata
AAAGAGGGTATGGCAAACTCGCCAGGGTCAATTTTTAGGGCGGGTTTTTGGGTTTATAACAAAAATGAGTTGAAAAATAAATTTAAGAAACATAGTATGTAAACTTAGTAGTATTACTATAGTTTTGCATTTTTTTTCTTTTTTTGATCAATTTTTCTTTTTATTTTTTTTATTAACCAACCCTAACCCTAACCCATCCTTAACCCTAACCATTTTACACTTTTATTGCCTTTGACATAACTATTGATTTTAAGATATTACTTTTGCTTTTTCATCTTGTTTCGTTTGTTTTATGATTTTTTTCTGGCGAGTTTGCCAGCCTAGGGGGTCATTCAGGCGCTGTGGCGAGTTTGGATCGACCCTTCTGAAGGGGTGGTTTCCCCTCTACCCCTCCTCGGTACTCGCCTGCCGGGATCCAGAAACACAATAATAACATTTTTATCTGGGATTTCCTAGCCCCAGTCTTGACTATGTAAATACTATAAACAGCGAAACTGTAGTTCAGCTCCCCCCTCTTTTTGGGGCGACAAAAAAGTTGCCCCAATTTAAGTGTAGAACCGAAATTTGTATTAAAAACTCACAAGTTAAGAGCATTTAAGAAAGTTGTAGTTATCATTATAACATTAATTTATACAAAATAATTAATTTACGTTAATTTTTTTCAATTGGATCTAGGTCGACGTGTCTAAGGTTAGTTTATAGGGTTCTGGTTAGGTTAATAGGGTTCGGTTAGGGACTAGGGGGTTTTATATAAATATCACCGCATTAATTTACATCAATTTTTTGTTTATGCGTTTTATTATTAAAAACCTGTCTTTTATGCAAATTTTCACCCCTAAATTAGAGGAGGAGAAAGGCTAAACTAGAGATCGTAATTTTTCCTATACGGTATAGTAATATACGTATAGTAAGTGTATAGTAAAATTACCATAAATTGTATAGTGTTTTATAAAATTGTTCCTTTTTATGGTATTCTAGTTTTATATTACAAAATTATGGTACCACGACCTTCTGAATTAGTTTTACACTTTTAAATTACTCAATATAAAGTTAGGATGACCATATAAGCTAAATAAAAAAATATATATACAAAAAAAAATATATAGAAAATAAATTAATATAAATCATTGTGCGTTTATAGTATGCTTGATACAAAAAATAATAAAAGCACATAAATAATATAATAATAATATATAATAAAATAAAATAAAAACTTATTATTATTTTAGTGGCTTGCAAAATCATATTAATTCTCATATATTTCTTTAAATTCTTACTAAAGCTGTTAAAAGCAAACATTTTATGTGAGGTAATGTATAGACATTTTATGTAGCGATCATAACAAAACAACAAATAGAAAGTTTTTTATACATAATAATCAAAGTAATTGAGCACAATACTATGTTCTGTGACTAAGTTATATAAAATTTCGCCGTTCAGTTGCCTATGCTTATTTTTTACTTAGTAATAAATCAAATAAATTTATTTATAATACATTTACTGACAGCCAAAATGATTTAAACAGAAAAAGCACATTAGATTAAGATTTAGTTAATATATATATATTGTACATTTTTTGCATTTTGCGTAAAGCCGAGGGATAAAAAAAACTTGATGGGTGTCTAAAGTAGAAATACCTTGTTGATAACTCTTTTTAGTCGTTTTTATACATAAAAAAGCTACTTTTTTATCTTATCTTTGTCTAAATAAGCATTTTCTGCATTTTTTTGCGAAAATTTTTCTTTTTTAATGTGCATTTAAGATGTCAAAAATATATGAAATTTACTATACACTTACTTTACACTATACGGTATAGTGTTAGTAAGTGTATAGTTATCTTATATAATACCGTATATTGCAAATCCGTAGGCTAAACTACAGTTTTACTCTATAATTTAATCTCTTTAATCCAAGAGTGTATAAAATTCACTCTTGTCGATTTTTGTCCCTTATAAAGACTTTTTTTACTGTAAAACCTCAAATATTATTCCTATGAAAAATAATATGATAAAACAATTATTAAACTTGAAAAAAATTAAAAAATACGTGTCTTCCGATATATACATTATCTACCCACATATATTTATTTTTATAAAATTTATCTAGAGAAAGTCATACCCCGATGTAAGGTGCAGATTTTTACAATATATTTTAGTGTCTATAATAAATTATCTGCTCGACATAAAAATTGAAGCTATGATATGTATAATTTTATATATCTATTTGCTTTTTTTATTTTTCTTCTATCTTAACTTTTTTCCTCGTAAATTTACAAATATATGGCAATAACGATAATAGCATATAAACATGCCCATAGTACCACACACTCTTCCATATCTTCAAACTTTCAGTAATGCTTAGCAAGAAAAATGGCACACACATATAGCTTACAAACAGTGACATCTGCATTATACATAGCACCACCCCTAATGTCCCAAAACTATTAAATATTTTTGCATTATTATTTAACAATGGCACAAATATTGAAAAACTTAAAAACATCACATAGTAAGAGAAATAAAGCCCATGCCATGCTGCACTCACCAAAAATGTAGCCATACTTGCCCAATAATATCCATATTGTTTTAGTGGCACGAATACGCTATCCTTCAGCCAGTGATTCGTATATATGTTCCATGACGCATTGAGATCTTTTATACTTCTGCCAAATTCAACCCTCAACGGATAAATATTTCGTAAATCAAGCCCTATTAGCTGGAAATTCCCATAGGCGAAAGTCCATGCAAAATAAAACTTGAGTTTTTTGGCTGTGCTAAATAATACAAGATATATAATTCTCAAAAATATGTTTTCCTGCATGATTACGGCCTTCTCCGTAAACAAACTTCTAAATGTAGAGTACAAAAATAATAATATAAATGACTTGATAACATACACTAGGCCTCTATTTACATTTCTCTTTCTTTTACCCTCGACAAAATCCCTGTATGATAAAACTGGACCGTTAAGTAGCCCGGGCACAAGAAATATATAATTCAAACAGTTCAACAGATTATCAAGTGATTCAAAATCTCTTCCTAAATAATAAAACTTGATGCACAATAACATGAGTGGCCCAGAAATATCCAGATTGTACTCTTCCACATTGTATTTATATCCCAATAATATTGCCAGTATAAAGAACATAAGAATATGTTTTACTACACTATTTTTCTTCAATATTCTAAGCATTATTAGGCACCCAACAACAACCACTGAGAAAAAAGCAGCATTTAATATTCCATAGGCTGTCACAAGAATCAATAAACTCATTGGTATATTCATATTTTCATTGTCGTGAAGTGGATGGGAAAATGAGAAGGCGAACTTCAGTGTGAGTGCGGCGAGATAACGAAGTTCTGCATCTGCTATGTTTAACATTATACAACAGGGGTGTGATATCAAAAATATAATCTGAGACAAAAAGAACAAATCAATTAAACAAAAGGATAAATAGAAAGAAAGTCAAGATAAGAGAGGAAAATGAAGTAGAAATATGGAAAGCCGTTATAGAATATTAACAGGATTAATCATATAAGAACGCATATTATAGTGACAAAAATGTAATTAATTGGTTTAAATTATTTATTAAAGCAATAACCTATAAGGGAATAAAATAACTATATCAAGAAATTAAAAACCAATTGAATACCACTTTTAATATTTATTTACCCATGAGCTTTCATTACACATATACGTGTAATGATCCGTGAACGAATTATTTGAAATTACACATATATGTGTAATGACTAGGGCAAGTCAAACATACAGTGTAAAACTGCATTTGATCCTCTAAAAAAATGCGTTTATAATGTTTTTAATAAAGTTTGTAATTAAAGTGAGTAATTACATACAAATTTATAATTTGTTATATACTATGTAATAAACTGTATTATTGACTTAAATTCACAGTTGAAAAATATTAAAAAAAATGCTGTAAAATATTGTAACTATTAGGAAAATACTCTTTTTTCACACAAATCTGCACAATCTGCATTTGTCGGCTGTTAACTACCGGGTTTTGCAATCGAAGTGATGCATTTTTGCAATCAAGTGATTTTTTTTGCACTCAAAATGAATGTTTTTTGCAATCAAAATGATTTTTTTTTGCAATCAAAATGACTTTTTATTGCAATCAATGTGGAACGGTAATTTTTTTTCGAAATTGAAAAAATATGTTTTTTTTTAATAACTTTTTATTTAAATATCCAATATTTTTATATTTGTATGCCGTCTTCATACACACATCCAGTAATTAATTATGTAGAATACGTCATAAAAATAAGTATTAAAAAAAAATGTTTTGCAAAAAAAAAATTCCCGTTCCATATTGATTGCAAAAAAAGTCATTTCGATTGCTAAAAAAAATCATTTTGATTGCAAAAAACATTCATTTTATCTGCAAAAAAAAATTCACTTGAATGCAAAAATGCGTCACTTTGATTGCAGAACCCGGTATCCCTGGTAATTACCTGTGTCTGAATACCTTTTGAACACTCATATTTGTATCATGATCCGATTTTCAATGCTCTTGTGTTTTAAAAATACTTTTTACTGCCAAAAATTGGCCATTATCTTAAACAATTAAATGGGATAAAACCATAAAAAAAAATATTTAGAGCCTTCATTGTGTTTTCATTTTTTTTGTATATCAGTAGTTTATGGAATGACTAATTACTTTTTTTAGAGATGAGATGACTAGAATTTGCAGCCTTTTAATATTTTGAAAAAAATGGTTGTTTACAGCAGTATACGATATATCCTTAATAATGCGGGTAACCAGGGTTGTTAAACTTTCAAAACTTTGATAACTGACCAAAACTTTTCACGGTAAAGAGGGAAGTTTTCAGATGCTTGGGTATTTTGTGAAGTTTTGAAGAAAAAAAAAATCAACTTTTGTTAAAAAATACCGTGATATTCCTTTGAAAGAAAATGTATAATATTTTTCATGGGGTTGTACATAAATGAATTAATCTCGGAATGCAGAATATTATATTATACAAGTGTTACATAACTAATATACATTGTGTTGCACATTTCTTTTGTAGCAAAACCATACGTTTCAAGATAATATTAGAAAAAAAAACTTAAATTTTAAATAGTTAAAAAAAATCTCAGGCAAAATATGACTTTTAAACACATTAAAAAACTTTAACTTAGGGCTTCATTTTTTTTGGCCTATAGGTAGACTCTTTTTACAAAATCACCCATAGAAGCTATGTGCTTAATTTCGATGCATGTTTTGCGATAGATTTTTTTACGCAAAGTATATTAGATTTTTTGTTTTTTTATTTACATAGGCAAATTGTCTTCTTTTTAGTATTTTTAAAATTCCTATAGGATATTTGCAAAAAAGGTGTTCTCTGAATTTTTTTATAGGTAAAGCTACCCATAGAAATATTCAAAAGAAAAAAGGCTTAAAAATCCTATGAAACGACCCATAGGATTTTTTTTCGTTTCTTTATAAAAAAAGATATTTTTTGAAGTAAAAAAGAAAAATACCCATGGGTAAAAAAAGTGGACACGTGCCAAAAAGGTCTAAATTATTTATAAAAAACTATATGAACACCTATAGGAAACAGCCCTAGGGGCATAATAAATTCCTATGGAGAAAAAAATAGAAACGCCCTTAGTATATGTTCGCAAAAATTAGGATGTAAAAAATATAGCAAAAATATTACATGTAAACAAAAAAGAAATAAAAGTCTACGCATACTAATTCTTGATTACTAAAACATAACATCTTTTTCTTTCAAAAAAAAAAAAAAAGTAAGATATAATATTTAGGTTTAAAACCAACAATATATATTTTTAAATATATTTAATAACAAAATTGAACTTCTCGGTTTTGTTATATGTTCTTTAAAATATAATTATTAACCGGTAATTTATAATGTGTTGTAAATATATGTGTCTAATGACATTAAGGAATAAATATGATAATTAAAAACAAAAAAAAGTAAAATAAACCGTAAAACTGAACATTAGAAAAAAAGTATTTTATCTATATAATTTTCGTTAGCTGTTCATTTAGTATTTTATGTAGATATTTAAAGTCTAAAAAATAAAATTTAGTAGATTTTCGACCCTTTTAAACATTAATATTTTTTCACTGTGTCATGCCTAGGTATAAAGGCAGACCCTTTTACTATATATTGGTGGTAAATGGATTTAGGTTTATATCCACCCTTTCTATTATATTCCTTATTGTTACTATTATTATTATTAAACTTATATAATTTATGTTTATTATTAAATGAATTCGGTATAGAAGAATTTGTATTACTTTGTTTATTTACAACCATGTCTCGTATATTTTTGACTACATTTTCCTTATATACGTATTGTAATTAAATGATATATTATACACATTAATCATTTAATTTGAACTATCAATTAATGTCATTTTGACTTGGTATGACATCTTCCCCACCCAATTGGTTCTATAATCTTACTCTTTCTACGTTTGCCCAATCCACTATATCACCCATCTGTATTCTAACTCTATTTTGATCATTGCTTACTCTTATGATGGTAAAAGGCCCTAACCATCTATCATCTAACTTGCTTTTCACTTCATTTTTGATCCAAATCTTTTGTCCACTGCAGAATTTTATTTGCGTATTTCTTTTTGTATTTAGTTTTTCATTGCTGCGCATTTTCTTTTTAATCTCGGCTCGTTTTAATTCCTCTAAGCTTTTTCTTTCCTTAACCCCTAAAATACCAAAGAAGCATTTGCTCGATATCAATTCGATAGGAGATACTCCCAGAGAGGTATAATAAAATATATTCAGTCTTTTTTCTGCTATAGAGATGATATCCGCAACTCTGCCCCCCTTGTAAATACGAAATATTTCCGTGATCGTCTTATTTATCCTTTCCGAAACACTGTTTGATGTAGGATTGTAAACAGATGTTTTGATGTGTTGTATTAAGTGCTTTTGACAGAAGGAAGAGAAAGCGTAAGATACATATTGTCTTCCATTCTCGGTGATTATAATTGCAGGTGCGGAGCATTCCATTATCCATTTTTCGAAACATTCAATAATCCCTTTAGAATTAATTTTGCATATGAGGAAGAGTTTGCTTATTCTAGATGCTATGTCGGTTATGTTCAAAACGAACACTTTATCACTATTGAATTCATGTAAATGATAAGAGAAATCGAAAGGCCCCAATATATCGCTAGATATTTTACTAAAATTTTTATCAGAAAATAGAAAGCCTGTTATTTTGCCATGTTTGATGTTCGTGAAACCTTTGCATCTATTACACCGAATACAATTGTTTACAACCTTATTTATGGATTTTTGCAAATCGGGAGAGAAAATGATTGGTCTAAGAGTTTCATATAATAGTTTCTGCCCTGGATGTCCATATGTACGTGTATATGATTTAAAATCTCCGAGATTTGTGTGGCAGGGATAAATATTCTAAAATGGCTGTCAACTAATATATCATTGTAAAATTAGAGGTTATATTTGTTTATATTCACTGTGCTGTCAAGAATCTTACTTTGAATATCTTTAATGCTAGGAATGTTCAATTTAGTGTCTTTCATTTCATATATCGTATTTGTCCTACTCAACATATCAGCACATTGATTTTCTTTCCCTGGGAGGTGAACTAATTTGAAATCGTTTTCCGCGAGTAGCATTTTCCATCGTTGAATTCTTTTATTGTTAAACTTTCCATCATATATTAAGTTGCGATTATCCGTATATATTATGAGCTCGCTATTAAAAATAATGTTGTGAAAATGTTTTAGTCCTTTTATGATTGAAAGTGTTTCTTGTTCCATTATACTATATTTTCGTTCGAAATTGTTAAATTTACCTGAGAATATACCCACTAATTTTTTTTCTTGTTTTAGAACGCATCCAAAACCTGTTTCCGATGCATCACAATACATATTAAATGGTTTTGTAAAATCTGGGTAACAGATCAATATATTTTCCTTTATAACTTCAAAAATATCAAAAAGACATTGTTTATCTTTCTCCTTAAAGTTAATATCGCTCTTGTCTTTTAGCTTATCAGTTATTGGGCTTATTTTACTACTTAAGCACGGTATGAAAGGCCTAAACCAATTTATATACCCAATTAAATTTTGTAGTTGTTTTCTTATTTCTAGGTATGAACGTTTGATAATCAATTTTTATCCTCAAAAGATCAGCTTTAAACCCATTTGAATTAATGGTGTATCCCAAACCACTAGTTTCTTGCATAAAAAACGTTGATTTCTCATAGTTTATTGATATTGTGTTTAAAATAATATTGTCAAGACTCTTATGATATCGTTTTCGTGCTGTTCTCTAGATTGACTTTCGATTAGCAAATCATCTAAATAAAATACTTACAGTCACAATCCCTAAACAAATTACTCATTGCTCTCTGGAATACCCGGGGACCATTTGTTAAACCAAATGGCATGCAAAGAAATTCGTATTGGCCAAATGGTGTTACAAAACTTGTCTTCCAGGTATCTTGAGGTGCAATTCCTATTTGGTAATAGCCCATTTTCAGATCCAATTTAGTAAAGTATTTATACCCCTTAAATTGATTAAGGAAATCTGTGATTGTAGCAAAAGGAAAATTCTCTAAGACCGTCACACGATTCAATTTCCTATAATCCACTACCAGGCGCATCTCGCCATTTGATTTCAAAATATCAAATGCGGGTGAAGCAAATGATGATGTACTCTTAGTTATTATGTTCAAACTTATAAGCTTTTCTATTTCGGCCTTAAAGGAATCGTATAGTTATTGTGGTATGCTGTAGGGAAGACAGCGAATGGGAGTTGTGTCTTTGAGTTTGATTGTGAGTTCTTCGCCCTATTCAATCCTACTTCAGGATTCTCTTTTACATGTTCTAGGATTTTCATTTTTAGTTCCTTTGATATTTTTGGTATATGTTCAATTTCAATTTGTGGCATCAGGGTTTCAACCATTCTGAGGATATATGAATCAGGAGATGCGCCCCAGTGCAGGTTTCTTGTAATCTTAAATCAATTTACGCTGATCCCATGCGTAGGATATAATTTTCATAGTCAATAGAGCATTTTTGAGCAGCGAAAAAACGATTTCCAAGTATATGTTGTCCACCATATCCGTCCAAAACATACAAGATCTCTTTGTAACTTACATGTGTATAAGGAAAAATCGTAAACAAAATATCCACACTTTTGCTTACTACACTTTTATGACCATTTGCTACTGTAATATCAAAAGGAGTTATATCATTGCATTTTAACTTTAGGTTACAGGCTTCTGTTGCTGAAAAAAAGCTCCTGTTTGAACCTGTGTCCAATAAAGCCTGACATTTTGCGTTTTCAATACATACTTGGATTGTGGGGAGTGAATTCTCATCTACGAATTTTTTAATGATATTTGCTTCATGATTATTTTTCCTTACTTTATTTTTTTTAAATCTCTGATATTCTTCGCAATTGTCTGACGAGTGATTCCCGTATTTATGGTAAGCGCAGTAAAGATTTTCATTCGAATCATCTTGTGTAATATTTGTGAACGGCTTTTGTTGGTATTCTTTTTTATTCGCTGACAGGTATGATTTTCTGCTTATTTCAACTATTTTCATTTCCATTTTTTTTATATAAGTTATCATCTCTTTATAATCTACAATATTTGCCTTCAAAAATTCCATATTTGTTTCTTCTGTTAGTCCAATTATAAACATCTCTTGTATTTTATCCTTTTGTGTCTTCTCTGGCCAGTTTTTTATAATAGCCAATTGTTCGACACAATCGGTAATCTTATCGATATATTGTACTATGAAATAAAAATCCATTTGTCTGATAGAATGTAATTGTTGTATTAATTGATTGTTCATCTCTGGAGGGTACTTAATTTCTAGTAGATTCCGTAAAATTTTTTTAGATGTTGCTTTGTGTGTAAATATCTTTGCCTGTATTTCTTCATCGATCAGGCACTTAAGTACTTCTAACACCGCATGTTCCTCCCATTTAGTCATTTTTATCATATTTTCTACTTTCTTGACCCACGCTCTTATATCGGCGTTTCCAATGCTTGATAGCGTGAAAATCTTTTTCTTAATATTTATACTGCTTCCTTCTGGCGTAAAGGAGTATTCAAATTCTTCTTCTTTGACGGACTGGTTAAAGGTCTTTTGTGACGATGTCGACATCATGTCATGCCTAGGTATAAAGGCAGACCTTGTTATTATATTGGTGGTAAATGGATTTAGGTTTATATCCACCCTTTCTATTATTTTCCTTATTGTTACTATTATTATTATTAAACTTATATAATCTATGTTTATTATTAAATGAATTCTGTATAGAAGAATTCGTATTACTTTGTTTATTTACAACCATGTCTCGTATATTTTTTACTACATTTTCCTTTTATACGTATTGTAATTAAATGATATATTATACACTTGTATCATTTAATTTGACGTATCAATTAATGTCATTTTGACTTGGTATGACAATATTCTTTATCAAAAATTATATATATTTTTAAAAACGACAATTTCAAAAATATATTTTTTTAAAATTTTTAGATATAATGGTATTATTTAACTTAAATTTTTTATAGATAATTAAACACTAAAAAACAAAAAAAATGTTTTGCTACGCGACTATGAGCGCAAAAAAAGTATATTACGATTTTTTTGGAAAAAATATAAAATATTGATTATGATTTATGATTTATTATTTTTTATTTAGCGTAAAAGTATTGTACTAAAATTAAGAAAAACTCTATATTAGAATTTTTTCAATTACAAAATTTTTTCTTTATGAAGGGCCCTCTTTTTCTAAAAAAAATTAGTTTGGGGGCCTTTTTGGCAGAAATTTTCATTTCTGGCCACGTGCCTAGTTGTCATTCATGTAATGAGTAAAAAACGATTAAGGACTATCGAAACAAAGATGGTCAAACGAGGAGTGTTTTGCTATTTGGAAGATGTTTAACTAGTAATCGCCTTTATATAAAAAATTCTCCATGAATAGAGCCAAAAAAAGCAAAAAAAACAATGGTTTGCATGTAAATTGTTATGGACGTAATTCATAAGATTTTGTAATCTCTAGTTTTTTTTTTTTTTTCATTTGAGAATTTTGTTATATATGATACTTATAGTTATCGCTATATTGCATTACTCATTAAGGAAGGCAGCTTAACTGTATGTGAGCTTTTAAACGTAGTATTACCCCTTCTGATACCGTCAACATGTTTCATTATTCCCTTTTATTAAAACATTTTTTTAATGTCGCGTATAAAAAAACATATAATATTAGATGTCGCAATCTTAAAACATACGCAACCACTTTTAAGAACATCCTAAAAGCATATTAATTTTATCTTCATCTTAATAAACATTTATGACAAAAATAACATTTTTTTTTTAATTTTTTTGTTTTCGTTTTAGCTGTATTATTCCAGGGAGTCAAACGTTCATCATGTTTAAATATTTGTAATAAAATGAAAAATATAGAAGTGATATTTTACATAAGCATGGGATAAGCACAAACAGCCGATTTCATTTCTCTTAAAAAAATAGTAAAGAACTTTTTTTATGGACTTTTTCGCCTAATCATTTAGTTTGCATGTTCATAATACTCTTTTGTTGTTATAAAAAGTGTGGTTTTCCTTTTTATAAGGTTTTATTGGGTCATCCTTTTAAAAATGGTTTATAATATTGGTAGGGTGTCTACCACCGAATAAACGGTTTGGCGGTTAACCGGGTACCGGTTATTTCTATCACCTTTTGGTTAACCGGTTTAAACCGGGTAAACCGAAAAAAAATAAATCTAGTTTAATTTTTTTTAATCTATATTGTTATTAGATTTTATTCTACAAAATTATGAAAAAATGCATGATTATATCTTTTTTCTTTTAAATTATAGTATAATTTACAATTAAAGCAATATTTAGATAGATTAAACGTTTTTCTACCAATTTCAGGCAGGGAATACTGCAACCCCAGCATGTATATGATGAATTTTCCAATGAATACTTGTTTACTATGCCTTTTTTGTCACGACAATAAAACAAAAAAGTATATTAGGGTATCTCTGCTTGCTTTAGTTATACATATAAAATCTATACAGATAGATGATAATATGTTTTTTTTTTGTGTTACAAAAATATTATTAACCTTCTAAGAGACTGAATTTTTTAAAATTAAAATTTACAGATTAATTGCATTACTATACATTGTGTTTAATAAAAAAGTTCAGAAAAAAATCACGGAAAAGTTGGCAGCATTATGAGAGGCAGGATAAGTTAAAACTAGTGTTTAACTTTGCTTTCTATTTTTAAATGCTTGTATATGTTTATATAGTTTAACATTGAGAGCGTATACGGTAAGCTTGATTTTCTTACACAGGCATTGTTGAGAATGGTGACCAGACTCTTGTATGCTTATGAATGCTAAATTATTATGATTATTATATTCCAGATAATAATCATTATGTTTGCAGCATTGATGATCATTATCAGGAGGGATATATAAAGATTTAAATAGATGGATGAATAAATAATGACCCTATCTTTGATTTACTATAACATGGCGACAGCTGCTTTCGAAAATACAAGTAGTCTCAGATAGGGACAGGGTGG
>JAQFYM010005830.1:0-12603 GCA_034694785.1 Agrenia bidenticulata
ATCCCCCCCCCCTGGGTAAATGGGGGCAAAAATGGCAGATGATATACAAATGATGTAGTAGCAAATACTTACATTAGCAGATTTCGGCTCTAATGTCTATTAAAATATAAAAATTATGTAGCGAAAGGTATTTTCTATCAATTTTTTCTGTAAATAATAAAAAACTAATAGAAAAATTGCGGAAAAAAAATTACAAAGTGAACCTTTTATACTATTACTTTCCTTTTTATAAGGATACAAACATCGTCATACAAAATATAATTTTTGTTTTTTTATCTATGCATTTCCACCACTATCGTTGTATTGTAACGATACAAAATATGTTTTACAGGGCAGAACGATAAAATTTAATACTAACAAAAACGTCAATGTTACTCTATTAATGCATAATTGTATATATTGGTCGTCAAAATCTCAGATTGTTTTTGCTTTTGGCTATTTATCAGCGTCAAAAGAAGTTTAGGCTTTGAAACATATATTTAGATAAACCGCATAATAAAAAGCAGTTTTGTAGTTTGTAAAGGTTATTTTAAGTTAATTGGTAAATGTACAACAATTTATGGAAATTTATTAATTTTTTGCCAAATGCATTGAATTCTAGTTCGAAGATTTTTTTTTTGTTGTCCTCCAAATAGGGTTTCTTATTTTAAAGACTTGCGCGTATTTTATTTTTTTTCTGCTGTTAAAAATTTTTTTGCTGTAAAAAAAATTGCCGGAGATAAAGAGCTAATCGTATGTTTTTTTTTGTATAAAATTGCCTTCTAATAACAAAAAAAAACATAAATGACTTGTTTTTGCACTTAATGCTTTTATTGTTTCGTGTTTATTTGTTTGTGCATTTTATTAAGCAAAACTCTACCAAGAAATCTTGCAGTTTTAGTGTATATTTTCTTTTGACTACGAAAAATACAACCCACTATATTTTAAAAAGGGTTTTATTTTTATATTAGTTTTTAGCAGCATTTTTCAAATTTTATAATTTGTTTTTCGTTTATACTGCTTAAAAATATTTATTTAAAAAAAATAAACAAAAAAAAGAAAAAAAGAGAAAAAGAGAAAAAAATCAAAGTGAAAGTAAAAGTGTACGTGAAAAACAATTTTATCTTGTGTTTGTATATATTTACTAGTAAAAAAGCACAAAGAAATGCATTTAAAAAATGCTTGATGAATGAAATCAATTGTTATACATTGCAGAAATATACCTACCCGGTGTCAGTGCAAGATTAATGAGTTTTTGGTTGACTTACGGTGCAAATTTTTTAATAAAAATATCTTAGAAAACGCTAATGCTTTTTTTTGCCTTAAGGTTTACCTTGAAAACGTTATTTTAAACGTTGCTTGTCTGTTTTAGTTGAAATGCGTTTTTAAACAGTGCTTTTGTAAAACAACGTAACAAAAACTGCGCATCTTTGTCTTTTATATGCACTTTTAACGTTTTCTAGTGTTTTTTAAAAATTGTTTACATGATATACACAGTCAGTGGCGTGCCCAAGAATTTTTGTACCGGGAGGTAGTCAGTGCTTTTGAAAAAAATAGAGCTTACAAACATAATTTATAGATGTTTTAAACATTTTTTTTTTTTGTTTTTAAAAATTTGCTATGAATAATTTCTTATTTGGATTTCTAAAATCAAAAAAAATATCTGCACATAAAATGGACACCCCCTTAATTTCAGGCGTAAAAATTTGTCGCCGGGAACGGGTAGTAGATTCCCCTCGTCCCTTCCCCCCATGGCATTGACTGTACACAGTATTCTTTATTTGTGGGACTTTTCAAAAGAAGATCATCAAATGGTCCAAAAACTTTTTTGAAACAATTTTTACGGCGGGGGTCCTAAAAACATGATTCTACATAGTTTTAGAAACATTATTTTGTTTTTATAACTGTAGGAAGAAAAAAAACAAGAAGAATAAAAAAAAGGAAAAAAGACGTATATTACTTTTAAAGGTAATTAAATGCAAGGTTTTGTAGAGAAAATTAAAATATTAGATTTGATCATAGAGAATTCAACAAAGAATAAAATTGCAAAAAAATGAAAGAGACATATTAAAACGGTGAAAAAAATTTAATGTGAATTTTTGGGACATATATATAAAAACTTCAAAATGTAAAAACTTAACTACCATATTTATTGTTGTCGTATTCCCCCGTTGTCGTGACCAGAAAAAAAATGTACATGCCCGATAATGACAAAACAAAATAAACATAAAAACGTGTTTTTAAAAAATGCATGTACTTCTAGCCCTTGCCGTCGCAACTCATACATTGTACATGGAACGGTAAGCTTTTTCCTTGAGTTTTTTGTACAGATCTGTTGTATTTAAGGAAAAATTTTCTCATGAAGTATTGTTTAAACAATATGTCGAGTGTGATTTCGACGTAATTGTGTAAAAAACGTGTTGTATGTCTAGTATCCTAGAAAACTACAAAAGGAAACGTTTGCAAAAAAATAACGTTGGTAAGCAATTGATAGCGGTATTTATATAGATAAAAATACTTTTTACCATTTTCATAGAGACAAGATACTTTTTTGTTATTGTAAACATACAAAGTTGTTTTACGCTTTTAAAAAGCGATGTGTAATACACAAAAGCAGCCATTATGAGTACACTGATGTGATAAAACATAGAAACTGCACGAAATATTTGTTTAGTCGACAGCATTGATTGTATGAAATTTTTCTTTTACTTATAATACACAGATTTACTTCTTTTATTTTTTATAGCTATAATATTTGCATGTACTATAATACAAACAGCAAATGTTTTCTTTAAAAAAAAACAACACAACAGTACAAGAAACAAAAAAAAAGTAGACAATATATTATATAGATCCGAGCATTTTAAATTTATAGATTTTTTTTGATCGTGGAAAGACAGTTTCAGATTCAAAATAAATGTTTTTTATTTATTGATTGGTGTCAGCCGCACAAAGTTCGTGAGCTATTTTGCAATACCGACTTCGTTTTCTAGTTTGAAAACCCTAAAAATGTCACGTGAAGAATTAATTAAACTCTGTCATTGCTGATGTTTTTCTTTTGTAAATATCTGTATAAACAGTACCGCGCAACCTTTTACTATCGGCTAAAAAAGCGCATACACATGATTTTTACGGAAAAAAATGACAAAATTATTGTATTTCTAATACAACTTCAACTATCATATGAGTATAACTTTAGCAGACGGCAGGCATAATAGCTCTGCAGAATTTTTTAAACAAACTTGTTAAGAACTAATTAACTTGAAAACTTTGTTGTTCTATATGGACTTGCCTTCATTTTTCTGCGTAAGCATTAATATTAAAAAGCTTATTTTTTTCCTTCTTAAACCATTGTAAGTTTATTAATTTTTATCAGCGCATGTAAAACATAACAGTTGGGGTTTTCCTTAACGACTAAGAAGGCAAAATTTTTGCCAACTTTTTCTAAAAGGTCTCTGATTGTATATCGAACAATAACCGATATTGGTAGTTTTTAAAAAGAAGTTGTCTGCTAGTTCGTATCCTTTTACCATACTTTAATACACATAATAGGTTACAAAAGTCTGTACTTTTGGGGTAGATATATTTAAATTAAAAATTTATGCTTCTAAAAATATCGGTTTTTGTTGGTTTTTGCCATTAAAAATCTAGTAGAGATAAAGCTGTTGCCTTTATGATACGAACATGACTCCGGTTCTGTAGACAAAGTAAAATTTGTTGTAAACTACTATCAGTTAAGCATAACATACGACATGAATTGTATATTTTTACATAGAAAATAAACATATGAAGCAATCTACGCATAGATAAATTGCTTGGTAATTACGCTATTGTGTGATTAAAATATATTGATTTGTATTTGTGTTTATGGTTTTCATTCTTTTTTACTTTTTACATTTGTATAATGAATATTTTAGCAAAAGCCATTTTTACTGGATAATCAGGTTTATTTTTGTTTTTAGGGACTTATTTTAGCACGATGAAAAAAATGTTCTGGTTATGTAAATTAATAGTCCCCTACGAAAAAAATCGGTTACGACAAATACAAAAAATGTACATTTGTTTGTTCACAACACTAATAAATACGGTAGTAAAAGAAATCTACACTAAAAAAGAGTTTTTGGTAAAAATCACTTTTTGTAAAAAAAAATGCATAAAATCACTTTTTGGTTTTCGAAGTAATGTGTTTTACAAAAATAACACATTAAAAATACGTTATTGCAGCCTGAAATTCGCACAAAAAAAGACATGCATTTTTTATAAGAAATAGGACCAAAAAAAAATTGAAAAGTTTTACGAAAGCTTTTGAAAAAATACAAGAAGTTTTATTTGCATTTTGTTTTAAAAACATGTTTGAAAATATGAAAAGACATCGCTATAGTTTCCCTGACAAATACCTGAAAATTAAAGCATATTGTATAAAAACAACGCGGTACATTACAATTTTTATACTATATTTGTACATTATTTATTGCAATTTTTTTATCTTGTGATCCATTCGATTTTTTTTTTGATTTCTTTACATAATTTTATACCGGGTTTAAATTTTTTTATCTGCTAAAAAAATCTGCAGGGCCCCGTTGGAAAAATTGAATGGTTTCCATAGTGTCTTACGACTAGGGACCGGGATTTTTGAGAATCTCAAAATTTTTATACTAAGAAGGTCCATATTATGCATTTGTATTTTTTCCTTTTTTATTTACTAAACTGTGGTTGAATTTAAAAATTGCCTTACAATTTTGACGTCCTTTTTAGAAGATATTTCTGCATTTTTTGTGATTCTTAAAAATGGATAATCATTAACCATACATTCCAAACAGCGAAAATAACGAGGATTTAAAAAATAAAGCCAACGAGAACATACGTGTTAAATCTAATACCGAGATAAAACGCAAACAGAGGTGAGAAGAAAATGACATCATGCCATCAAGCCTTAATCGATACTAAAACAAGCCAACATTATCGGAGTAGATATGAGATGTGCGTATTTTAGAGGTTCTATACGTTTCATGATGCACATGCTAAAAATTTATGTAAAAGTAGCAGTTAAAGTGCAAATAAAGACATTGAGATGAGTATAAAATATCAAGTAAAAGAAATACGATAAGTATTTTTATTGCAACAATGATTTGCCTAGTATAAAGATTGTATAAAAACAACAGTGGATTTGTAAGCTTTTCCTATTAAAAGAGACTGCTGTATGGAGGAAGATATGAAAACAAATGAAAAATTTAATCTAAAGACCATTTAAAATAAAAGTGGTACATACACTGCTTAAGAAAGATTTTTCAAAGATACAGAAACTATAGACATCCTAGGTATTGTAAATATTTTTTGCAGATATTGCAAGACGGAATTTATGTACATTGCAAAACGTGGTCTTTGGAGCGTGAAATCATACTCTAAATCCAACAGACATATAAAAAGGAAACAAGAGAACACCTTAAGTTTCTAAAAAAACTGCACTGATATGTTAAAAACAGAGTTCGAACAGCCACTGGGTTCGTTTAATACATGTTTAGAAAAATAAGCTTGCAATTACAGTTGATGACCAACGCTTTACGCATTAATTATTAGATTTTTTGGATTTCCTATTCCTTTCGTCAACTATATACTGTAAACATTATCTTTTAAATCAAATGCATCTAGGTTAACAACACGGCATTATTTGTACAAAAATGTTTTTTGTAATTTTATATTTTATTAGAGTTCTGAGTCAAGTTTTGGAAAAATCTTAATGTGCTAATTGAAAAATTGAATGAGTTGAAAAAAAAATAACCGGATATCATTGCTACCATTAGAATAGAGGAATGTAAAACATAATGCAATTTTAATAGTGAAATAATGTTTCTGTTAGTCAATATTATTAGTAAAACAGTAATACTATACTTTTTCGATGCAAATAGGTTATAACGCACCATATTGTGTATCTATTGGAGAAAAATTAACTGGATTTAAAACGAAATTATACGAACAAAACTGTTCTGCCTTATCATATAAATAATGTTGCTGCCTTTTTACACAACCAGTAAAAATGTAGACAAATTTATAGTAGATTATAGCACATAATTGTAAGAAATATACAAAAAAAAACTGCAAATTACGCAAAATAAAAAGCTGGCATCCCAGAACTGCTGATTGATAATAGAAGGGTATCCTAGGTAAAGTTTGCAATATACATATATTTTTATTTTCTAGAAAATGAAGGTCTTTTTTAAAATTGAACTGCCAAATAGTGGTTTTTGAAGAATTGCTCACATCAAAAGAATTAAAATCAGAGTTGACAGTATCGTATAAATATAAAGAACCAGCGCGGGATCGACAGCTCTAAGAGACCAGGCTTGGTATAACGCGTGGATGATTTCTGCTATTAAAACCTTTTCAAAACAAATTTTGGATAGTACACACCGTTAAGTGTTTTAAACAAAGTTACGAATCAATCCGGATTATAAGTTTTTTTTTTCGAATAAAAATGTTCTTGGGTGCCAGGCTGATATACGACAACAGCGTATCCAGGGGGGAGGGGGGTTGATGGTTTAAACCCCCCTCTATAAATTTTTGCGCCTGAATTTAAAAGGGGGGTCTTTTTTGTGCAGGGATTTTTTTAACAAAAAAACCTAATATAAAAAATTTATAAAATGAAAATTTTCATAAAAAAATAATTATGATTTTTGTCATTTTAAATCGTGTTTTTACGGCCAAAAATCAAAAAAAAACTTCTAGCCCTGGGCAAAAAAAGCTGGCTGCGCCACTGATATACGATGTTGCAATGATTTTCAACTTACATCAATTTGTGTCGAAAGGATATAGAACTGTTGTAGCTGTATTTACAGTCATATCACACTGAATCTTTCATTAGAAATGATGTCGCAACACCTTATCTTTTAATTGCATACAAAATGAATAGTTTATAGTGTTCTCTTTTTTTGCAATGCGTACACATCTTAAAGCAAAAATCTGGTCCCTAATTACGACAGTCCAAATAGACCAGCTTAAAAGTTTGCATTTTTTGAATATAATATAGCTGTAAAGCAATACAACTGTAGCTATATCTACCTGTATTCTTGTAATTTTACGATAAGATGAATATTACTGGCAAATATGTTCGTTAATAAAATTGCGTTTAATTATATGTTTCTTGCTGTAAGGCAGATTAAAATTGAGCTATTTCTAACATAAAATCAAAAATGTTTAATTTCAAATATTTTTTTCGCGCATGTATATACACTTTTTTTAACTTGCTATTGCTTTATGATAAATTCTGACGGTTCAATATTTTAAGAGATTAAGACTATCTATAAAACAGTCGCATTCTTTTCCATTTTTTGTAAATTTAAAAACACTAATATTTAAGTTGTTTATAATCTCTGTTACATTTGTTGTTGTAGATCGCTTATAATATATAAAAAATATAACAAAGATTTCCGTTTCATAATAGCCATACATTGTATGTCCATTTTAGTGGAGTTCCAGTATTGCATATATAAGCCGATAGTATTTTAGTCCGAAACAGTTTTTTTTTTTTCTAGAACACAAAATGAATGTATTAAATGAAGTTTTTGCATAAAAGTAGAATTCAAGTAAGAAAAATATTTAAATATTTAATGCATACATAGAAAAATTTTTTTAGTGACATAATATATATTTTTTTTGGTATAGTTGATGCTTCTGCATGTTCTCAATTACAGTTATTTCTCATTAGTTGATAAAAATAAAAGATCAAGCATTTACTTCAAATTCTGCCAAACCTTATCAAAAAAATTGGAACTTTTTATTATCTTTTTCATAAACATACCGCTTTATCTTTGTGATTTACATTTTTGCGGCACTTAAAAAACAAAAATCACAATTTGCCATAAAATAGATTTTTTTAGTAAAATTAAATTTAACACGTACAAAAACGTTTTTTTAAATGTAAAAGAACAATTAAAATTTTAATGTAATAATTTTGCTATCGGTCGTATCTACAACCGTCTTTTAAACTCAAATTTTACAAAAAGACAAACTTGATACGTTTGGCATTTGTGTTGTTTCTTAAGAAAACAATGGTTTCTATTATGATGTGTATTGTTTTACAGAAGTTTGCGTTTATACCTTAAATTGGTTTCGTTAGGTTTTATGTAATGCTTTTTGGATTTTACCTAAAAATATCTGCTATGTTACTGCATTAGATACAATATGCAATGTATTAATCATCTATAAAAAAACATCAAAATTTTTTGTGGCATATAATAGAGTCCTTATTCATGTAATTTTTTCTTTTGTTTCTACTTTTTAAATAATATACTATTAAACTTATCTACCATTTTTATCTTATATCTTTTCTAAACTTTGCTAATTATTTTTAGTTAAAACTATAAATAATAAAAATACCCGCATGCAAAAAATTTATATTATCTATGCATAACAAAATCTTGCAAAGCAAAAAAATGTGGTAAAATGCTTTTCTAGAGATGATTTTATAACCTATAACTGCTTAATAAATTTTTATGTTAGTATTTTGTCATACTTATATACGTTAATACCACAATAATCTTGATGTCCTCTAAGTCACTGCATTTTTTTTTTGTTTGTAAGAGATAACATATGTAGCATTTTACTAAATAAACAGCAAAATACGTTAAAAAAATTACATAACTTCTAAGCATAACTGCTGTCTATAAATAGTGTTGGCCAAGTCTTTGCCAAATTAAATAAGTAAATAAACAAACACAGTGTAAAAGCGCAAAAAAAAACTGTTTTCACTATATTACGGTAAAATACAGCATTTGAATGTTCTCCTTTCACATGCGATAATATCCGTCGTGCCGTTTCTGTTAACATTTTATTTTCCATTTGTAAAAAAATCTACATGTCATGCAGAATATTGTAAAGATGCTCGTCATGATCTAAATGCAACGTTCTAGATAAACGCATATAAATGACGCGACTGATATGTTAAAGTTTTATAGCAATTTAAATAGGCATATATAATATTTGTAATTATATATATTATATAAACATTTTTGCAATATCTTAAAATTAGAAATAAATAAATTACTAACAAACATTAATTAATTCTGTCAAGATTTTACAAATCTAGAATTTAGATAATTATGTCTAAACGGCCTCTTTTACCCGTTCCTGTGTTTTTTATGCTTTTTACATTTATAGACATAGGCTAGTATTTGAAAATTATTATACGATGTTTAGGTGATTTAAAATCTACAAATTGTAAAGTATTATATATCTTATACAATATACATCTAATGTACTTGGATTTACGCAAAAAGGTAAAAAAGCTACAAAAAAGAAAAAACCTATCATCAACCAATGCTAAATAGCAGAGAAATATAACAATTCATTTTGCAGTTTTTTTTTGATGTAAAAACGAACACGTTTTACATATTTTTTTTTGGTTTTCGTTTTTTTAAAATAAAAAAAAGTAAACCATACTATTCGAGTCACGTTGTTTGTAAATCTAATGAGAGATCTTAGTAGTAAAAAGTAAATTCATAATGTTGCAACTGTATTAACGTCATTTTTTTACTACATGTTTCGCTTATATAGAGATTGACTATAGGAACACAAAATGGTCACAAATGCGCAAAATGTAAAAAGTCGAAAATATACATAAAATAAGGAATTTCGGGTGGTAATTTAAACACAAAGTATAAGTAAATGAATATCTTTTTACATAGTTCCTGTGTGTATAAAACACAAAAAAATAAAATTTTATAAAATGAGATTGCATACTATTATATAAAGTGCGGCATAATACATTTATACGAGTTCATTTATATGAAGTTGTAATACTCAGGCAAAAATAGTGCTAAGTTTTTTGACAAAAACAAACTAAAGTTTTTAATTATATAAAGTTATCGAAATGCAGGTTGTAAAATATAAGACTAACAGGCGTTTTCATATTTAAATAAGCATGGGAGAAGTTTAAAATGCAATTTTTGTTAGGAACAAATAGTAGATAGAAATTTTGTTAATTGAAGCTTTGTTTTTTGATGAGATTGCAAACGTAGATAATTGCAAAAAATAGGCCTTTACAATTGATTCTTGAAAATACACTTGTATAAAGTACAATAAAAATATATTTTATTACTTTAATACCGTACGGCATTAATATTTTTTAAAGCTAGCATAAAATAGTTAGCTTTAGATATTTTTCCGTTTTTTAATTTGTTAAAAAGGCAGCTGCGGTTTATTACAAATATTTTATTTATTCTCTTAACAAGTCCAGTCATTTTGACATGTGTATTCTTTCTTGTTTATACTTTTCACGGAATTTAATAACCAATATTTGTTACAAAAATCTTTTTATATAAATTGCCTATAATATACATATAAAGGTACCTATTGGGTAGAGCTTCAAACACGTGGGTTTTTTAACCCCAGTTTTTGGAAAGCATATTTTTTTAATACGCGGTTCTATGGGTTTATACCTGGTTTATTATGCACACAAAAGGTTATAAAATGTGCAGTTAAACAGCTCTAAATAATTTCGCATTTTTTTTTTGTAGTTTAATGTATTGTTTGGTCAAATAAATGTAGAAATTAGTGTAAATTAGACTTAAAGGCAATAAGTGTCACTTTGTTTTTTTATTACGATGTTGGTTTCTTTGTTTCTTCTGTTAAAACAGTGCATTTTTTTGCATTTAAAGACTAAGATTTACTACACCTCGCAAGGAGTTACTTTTTTCTGCCTTGTGTCGACTGTTAGGATATAATTATAATTAAGTTGTATTTTATTATACTTATAACATTTAAGTTTTTTTTCAAAAACGACGCGTATATTATATACTATAATATTACTAAGTGGTTATATAAGCGACAGAAGATATCTATTAAACATGTGTATAGACGCGGTGTTTAAATATTATAGTTACAAATTTACGTTATAATGTATTTATATACATATTTGTATATATTTATGCATAACACATTTATGGAATTTATTTTTGATGTAAAAATGCTTTCAAATGTAGATTATGCAGCAAAACATTGGTTATGAGCAGTGGTGATATCTAAAAAAATCCCTGAAAAAGAGGGGAGGTGTGCAATGTTAGTAAAAAACTTAAACATATAGTAAAATGTGCACTTAAGACAAAATTAATGGTTTATGCTGTAGAAAAGTGTGTTTTTGTACTAATACGGTAGTCATTTTTTGCTTTAAAAAAAATTAAGCCATAATTAATTGCTCACGATTGTAACATAAAACGGCAACAGATAAATAATATCACGCCTCAAGTTTTTTAGTTGTAGCAAGACAGCGGCGATGCATATTTACCGTTTTCTGTTAAATTTTTAATGTGTTCCTTTTCTAGATTGTCTAATTCTGATGTAATTTTTATCGAAAAAGTGATGCAATGAATATATGTTGTTTTTTTGTGCCACAACGAAAAAAAATTGGGTAAAGAGTTTGTACTATTTGCGGTGCGTAGTACAAAATGTAGTTTTAACAGGCTTTTTTGTATAGTTGTGCATTTTAAAAGATCTTTAACACCGGCAAAAAAACATGTTAGAACCTTCTAGTGTGTTAGTTTGTTTTTTCTGTGTTTTATTAATCATTATAAATAAATTTTACAAACAAAACCTGCTGCAAATGTTAAAATTTATATTGTTGTGAACCCCTTGTTAATTTCCTTAAAAAATTAACCAAAAAAACTAGCATAAAGTTTTACGAAATAACGTTAAATGATGTTGTACACATAAAAAAACTGTTTTGTTTGATTTTTACAATATAAAACCCTAAACTAGTATTTGCAAGTACAAACACCAACCGAATTATAAAACAAGTTTTTATTAGTAAATAAAAATATTAATCAAAGCTTTTTTATACATATAAAATCAAAAAAGCTTTTTATTAGCAGTTTATAAGATATTTTTTAATAATAGCATATAAAGGCAAAGGCATATAAATATAAATATTTTTACAAAAAAAAAAGATAAACTAGAGGTTAGAAAAAATTGTAATATAGTAAAGCGTCAAATATTTTTATCATGAATATTGATAGTTTGCCTTAAGGAGTAATTAAAACCCGAAAAAAAACAAGATTTTGTTGCATACCTGTATATCTGCCTCTAATAACCAATGACAAAAATACAAAGCAGATGCCCACTAATGTACATGATTGTTTGCCTTTGTGTAAGATATTTGTTTTTTGTACATATGAGGCTATTTTTTCATATATGTTTTATACTATAAAATTTCAAAAACACTTTTATAGAAAGCAAACTGTACACGGAAAAATTTTTGCGTTTACTTTGTTGCATTAATTGATGTTTTATATCTTGTACTACAAGTTCTCTAGTAATTTTATTGCAATGCAATTCTTGAATATTTTCTATTATTTTGTCACAATTAAAGAACTTATTTTTAAGTTTACAGTATCTTTTACTATGCTTATTTATTGTGTGTAGAAAAATGAATTTTTTTATGAATGATACTTTGTACAAAAAATAATACTTTATATAAAAAGCAGCATTTTTTTTGCACTTTTAAAAGTATGTTATATAAACGCATAAACGTGCATTTTTTGCAAATAAATGTAGCGCATTACTTTTTTTGTGTCTATTGTTGAGTTAAAACAACACTTTAACCCTACTTAAAGATTATGCAGATTACTTGCTGTT
>JAQFYM010005831.1:0-12601 GCA_034694785.1 Agrenia bidenticulata
ACCAATTTAGGTTAATTTATATAAAAGAGGTTTTATCAAGAGTAGATAAAACCAATGCAGATGTATATTATTATATAAAACCATACAGGATCTTTTGTTTCCGCAAAACCTACCCGTGACATATAAAAATCACTTAACCCGATCAGTCATAAAATCGCTGCACCCGGCAACCCGACGACTTGTATTCACGACATTTTTAATAATTTAAACATTTTTTTGTGCGCAAAAATTACAAAAAAAAACAGGTTGCATAATTTTGAGTTTGATAAACTTTTTTGCTTATCCTTTTTTTTCTTAAAAAAAAGCAAAAAATATAAAAGGCAATTTTACTTTAAATGTTTTCTTTAACAAAAAAAGCAATTTATTTTACATATGTTTACCATTGCAAAGTATTAGGTCTAATTACACCAAAAATTGGTTTTGTATTGCAGTTACATCATATTAAGTAGTTTCTCGTTAACAGAAGCATTACTTTGTGCAATAACATGTTTTATGCGACTTGAAATATCTATTGCATCCAATGAAAGGAAAAAAAACGCCTATATAATAGGTTTCTTTTGGCATGCTTATTAGATTTTTTGTTTTTTTTTGTATTTTCGTTTCCCCATTAAATATACAAAAAATATAAAATGAATGAAACATATAATGAATACTTTGGAAAATTACTTGAAAACATGTTTACTAAAAAAAAATACTTGTTTAAATATATTCTAAACTAGACGCATATTTACTGGTATACAGTCAGTATATAATAACATAACATTTATTATGTAATATTTTGCTGCTTGCATCAATATGAAAAAAAAACTTACGAGCTACATAGTAAATGCAAATTTTTAAGTAATGAATTTTAGTAAGTGCAAACTTTACAGCATATTATTTATCATGTCGTTTTTTATGGCCATTGGCCTCTTTAGATATCTTACTAAGCACATTTATTATTACAATTAACTTTGAACACAATATAAAAGGGTTATAAGCTTGTATAGCTCAATGATTGAGCCCCACATATAACAGACCGTACATGATTACAAGGCTCACTAAAAAAACATTGTATAATCAAGACAAAAGGTGTTTAAGATGGATAGATGGAACGATACAATATCGAATCTATAAAGAACAAATATTTAGATACGGTTTCAATAACCGAAAAATCACTATAAAAGGATATAATTTTTAAATAAATAAGTACCGTTTACTAAAGCCTTTTTATTCAAAGGCTCTGATTACTTCCCGCTAGCCCCGAACCCAACATTCTTTCAGAAAGCGTAAAAAATTTTATGGAATTACAAATTTTCTTTTTAGAAAATTTTCATGTCAAGGCCGGAAAGGCTCATTTACTCACAAGCAATAAAAATTAGCAGAAATGACGAAAGAGCCTTTATTGAGGTATCGGGCTTGGAGACGGTCAGTGGCGTAACCAAGGGACCAAAGGGGGCAAATGCCCCCCTAGGTAAACTCACGCCTGATTTAAGGGGGGGGGGGTGCCTTTTTTGGGGCGTATAAAATCCCCGAAAATCATACTTTTTAAATTTTTTCATTTTTTAAATTTTTAATAGAATTTTTTCATAAAAAATAAAAAAATATTTTTTTGTTGTTTAAGCTCATTTTTTTTTTGCCTATGAAAAAAAACAATCCTGGTCACGCCCCTGCTCAAGGGATATTAGTTTTTTTTTGGTTATAACCCTAAATAAAAGACCCCTGCTTATAATAGATGCCACTGTTTTTTCATTTTTCAGCGACCCACTAAATGAATAAAATACACAAAGTGTTATTTAAGTAAGAAACATAGTAACAAATTGCCTGAAAAAATACAGCCGGCTTGTCCTCAAATGGGTTTGCCGTGTTAAATGTAATTATTTTCTTGAGATGTTTACATTGGGACATTCTATTATAATATGAGCTAATTTTAAAAAGAGTTTACACATAAATTACCGGAAGAATTACGTAGCACCCCATTAAATGATAACCCACACTGAACAGCTTGCTGCTAAGCGTTACATTGGAGACTTGTATAGACTCAACACGTTGCTAAACACAAACAAATAAATAAAAAAGATTACAAAGTTCACTGAAAGAACAATCGTGGAAAATTTTTTTTGAAGAGTGAAAATATTTTATAGTTTAATTTATAAAAATGCATTGTGGCAATCCCAAAAATTCTATGCGTTACTATAGTTTATAATGTAAATTACTAATTTTAGTACAGGCCGTCTCATAGGGGCTCGAAATAAAGCCTTAATTATATTTATGAACCCGTCTAATCAAAAAAAATATACCCCTGGATGATCAATAACTTCGAATTGAAAGAGCCGGAAGACAAAGATTCCAAGAAGAAAACAATTGAAAAAAAGTTTACCTTGCGACAGCTAAAAAAGAAAAATAATATCTAAATGAGTATATTTATTTTGAATTTCAATTAGTTAAAGGTGATAAAATTTTATTCCCTGTTTGGTTTTTTTGTTAGAAGCAATTGTCCAACAGTTCTATGATTATATGATAATACAGAAATCAATTTCTTTTTCTCGCACGCCGTAGTCAATTTCAAATATCCAAAGTGTTTTTTTTTTGGTAAATTTCAGTACTATATAAAGCTCGGAGTATGAAGAAAAAGAAAAACTTAACGCGAATGAAATCTTAAGCCATATTAATCCACGTATAACGCCAAAAACAACTTTGAGAATACTGTTTACAAAACAATATGGCAAAATGCTCGACCCTGTACGATTGGCGAATCGTTTTTTAAAATTATATTGACGGTTGATGATAAGCTTGGACTCAAGGAAGACAGTGAAAAATTTTTAAAAAAGTTTGTCTTTATCGGATAGCTCTGTTAAAAGGGGAACTCAAACGATTTCTATGTCTTTACAAAATTTCTTGCATCATAAATACAGATTAACTAAAAATTACTCTTTGCAAAAAAAAAAAATAACGGTTAATTCAAATTTGTCCCAGCTCATATGATTTGATAGATATATACATAAGACAAATATAAAGAAAGAATTATTTTTCTTAGTATAGCTACTAGAAAACTGACCCGCAGAGTACATATATAGAATTGTTAACGATTTTAAATGTTAAAACACATACCATATAAAACCCTAGATAGTCTTTGCACCGACAATGCAGTAGTTATGGTAGGGAATAAGAATAGGGTTATGCAAAGGATGTTAAAAAATAATACCAACATAATTTTGAAAAGATAAATGTACCATACAAGTGTGTTTTGTGTCAATGTATATTTTTTGAATTTACAAATGCATTTTCTATGATTACAAAGAAGTAAGATTGATAGGGAAAAATCCGAAGAAATCCCGTATGTTCAATAAAATAATTGATGAAAACCAAATGAGAATAATTCACGGTTGTTTTGCTATAATTCTCATAAAAGGCCAATTAAGGGCAAGTTTCTATCAAGAAATATTTAAAAGAAAGAGTCATTTTTAAATTTTTACCTTACTGAAAATCATGTTGAGTATGTCAAATATATAAAGATGGTAAACACTGGGCTAAGATGGCGCAATAATAGATATATACAAAAACGACTCAGTTTAATCGTCAGCTACAAGGATCCTTTAAGAACATTATTATTTACAATATTAAAATAAATCAGTTCATTAAGAAAATCGAAGTATTTATATATTCAATGAAGATGCATAATGAATATAGCTTTTTGCATTATTTATATAACATTTAGTCAAACTTCAGTGTCAATGACTGTGAATGGAAGTGTGATTGAAGTTTTACATACTTTAAGTTCAAAATTTCCAAATAAGATTTCTAAATTAAGATCAAACAACAAAAAACTGGATAGTATATTTGTTTGTTTTGTACAATTATTCACTGTTTAAAGATTCCACTAAATGGTAAAATCGATTTTGCACAGCTTATGGGTGATATTACAACAAAGAAACATTCAAAACTGATAGTTCGGAAACATTTTGGCTTTTGATGCACTCACAATTATTATATGCTAGCGATTTTGCCATGTCAATTCATGTTCAATTTAGTACATGTTATTTATGTGAAACAGGCTTTTCCAAAATGAATACTTCCAAAACATTAAAAAGAGCCGGTATGTAAAAAACTGACGCTGATATAAGAGTACGGTTACAAAATGATAAATATAAAAATTTGAAACCAAGTTTCTTGTGTAATATAATATTATTAATTCTGTATTTCAATTAAGGACTTTTCTTCATTGTAACTTATAGCATTTTTCGAATAAGTAATGCATCTCATAAATAAATATTTTGCTAATATATATCTTACTATAAGCATATTGTCTAATATTTTCTTTTGCATCATTCGCAAGGGCCACAGTAGCTAGTATGTCCTTAGTAAGGTTTATTTTCTCAACCTTTATTGTACTATATATTATATGCGGAAAAATATTTGCAGCTTCTCTATCTTTGTGCATATTTTATATGATTATCTTGTATTATATAAATACACGTTTAGATTTTATATTTTGTGTAATGTGTTGGGATCTATGAAATATTTGCATTTATGGGCTCAAAAAGGCTTACTCGTCTAATAAGGGGCAACATAAAAATAAAATATGAGTAGCAATTAACTTTAACTTTGTAATATAAAAGTTTTCTAAAATTATTTTCCATTCTGGAATCTCCGCTAGCCAGGAACAAATTGTAATGATCCGTATTTGATTAGGTTTTATACTATTTAATCACTTTTTTGGATTATTTTGTCTTTTCCAAGACAAACCTCAAAATATAACTTTAACTGGTCAAAAAAGTCAAATCTCTACCTCCTAACTTATGTATTGCGTTTCGGATATAATCGCAATAAGCAATAAATGCATCATCTTGCTGATTAACTAATTCGCCTGCCATTCTTATAATATCTAAACAACAGTCTATCTCCTACCTTTCTAAGATATTTCGGCCTGCCAAAAAAAATAATTAAACATCATCACTACACAATTAATAAATTACAATATCATCAACAACCTAGGTTCAAAAGTAGGTGATTATTTGTTTCACGACAAATCATTTGATTTGTGATATTTTAGTGTGTTAGTTTTTTTTTTAATTCGGTCATAAATTTATTTGCTAGAACGGCACTGTTTTCTAATTTTCTGTGCGAGCAAATGGTTATTAAGAAAGGCACAAACAATATGTTTGTTTATCAAATACAGTTTTTTTATTCGCGGTAAATATATAGGCAATGAGGGGCCGTGTCTGTAATTAAAAATTGTTAACAACATGGTTTTCTGTCTTACAGTATATTCGCCAGCCCAAACATTATTTCCTGTATATAATTTTTCGCTTTTTTTTTTTGCAATTCAACTGTTTAATGCAACAATATTTTTGTCATATCTGCTTGTAGACTACTCCATATGATGTCATAAATATATCTTCCGCAAGTGTCAGAGGTCTTATCAAAATAGCAGCAAAGTTTTTATTGTAAAATGAGCTACCAACCTCAGATTATTATGCTTCAACATAAGAATTAAACATTCCACATCTGTAAAAATTGGCCCGTTTTAATTGAAATACCAAGAGATCGAAAAATAAATTCTTTTTATAATCTTAATCCAAAACATAAAGAGAAATACTACGGATGTTAATGCAACGCGTATTTTACATTGAATGCGGTATTGTCTATTATCCCCTACAAAATTTTTTCCTAAAATTGCAAAAATACTCAATATTTTTTTTCATGTATTACAGTTTTGATGTGCCTTTCAAATTTACGTTTTTCCTTGTGCTCCAATACACAAAAATCCGTGTCGCAGATAATGCTACTTGCTTTTGTGCCATTAACTTGTTTTAAGAATAAGGAATTTTGAATATACTTATTTAATGTTGGAATTTTTTTATTTTTACAGCTTGGATTTCTTGTCATATAATCGATGGCAGAACAAATGAATTAATGGACAAATGTGCAAACAAAGACATGTTAGAAGTAATAAAGGATGCCAATTACATTTTTTTTTATTATTTAAATTACATACTGAAATGTTCAGATACAAATTTTGTTGTCAATAATGCAAGTATTGTGATCGAAAATATTTATTTTGGTAAATATCCGCCCCTAATGACTAGCCTTTGAAAAAAATATATTTATTCTAGGTACTTCCTTGTGTAGTAACACCTTTTTTTATGCAAATTTTTCTAGTTATAAAACAATTCGGGAAGCCGATCGGCTACAACCAAAAATACACCATACACTCTTATTTGTTTATCAATATTTTTATGTATCAAATATGTTGCATCCAACTGCCGCATCTTGTTTCTGCCCAAAAAAATTGATTTATATAGCTTTGTTGTAATAAAAAAGTTACTAAGGGCAATTTTTGAATTTATTACCATTTTCAATATTTTGCAAATTCATCATAATATTGAATTTTATTTTCTATAGTCTTAGCAGTGTTGTGCATTCCATGGCAAAGGCAATCGTGTGAATAAGGTTCTTGTATTTTTATTTTAGATCTTCGAGAACTCGTGTGCAATGTGAAGGCATGAGTACTATATAGAGAGTAAACTTTTGCATGTTTATGGGACTTTTACAGATTTTTACTACTGAAAATACATAACTATTGTGCTGATAATGATTCGTGAGTATATATCGTCACTGTATCAACTAAAGATGATTTTATGCAGTTTTTAACATATAACACTTGCAGAAATGTAAATTTTACAGTTTTTACGTATCCGGGGCGTTTCTAACGCCATATAACATAGTTAGTGTACTAATTCTTGTAAACAATCTTTAATTAACATGTTGCAAGGGTTTGTGATAGAATTTTTATGTATAACCTGCATTTAAAAGGCTTATCTTATATTATATAGTAAAAAAAATTGATTTTCTACAGCAGTAATTTTTTTTAAGCTTTATTTTGCAAATAAAAAATTCAAGTTTTTCACGATCGATTTCGTTTTGGAATATTTCTGCAATAATTTATTTATTAAAGTAAAGTTTCACCCATTCTTTTAACGGTTACCGTGTCTCTTAACTCCTGGTGGGATAATGACGATTTTATTCGATATGTAATTTAAACCTTGAGATAGCTATGACCAGGGGTCTGTTAAAAAAGGTTTTTCGTAAAAGTCCTAAAATCCCTATAATAATTTTAAATTTTTTCCCTAAATAAGATTTTTTTCAAAGAACCAACATTTTTTTCGTTGTAGATTGACTGTATTCTATGTAGATTGACTAGTATTCTGCTTTGATTACTGGATTAACTTTAATTGTAGAGCGTTACTTAAAAAATACTATAAACTCTATTTTGGTCGTTTTGATGTTTTTCATTAAATATGCAACCCAAATAATATCTAATTGCACACCATTTTTACGTATACAAACTAGGGAATCCAATGGCGGAGTTTGCGACTAAACCTTCGGGACTAAAATATCGAATTTTAGTCTCAAATCCCGGTTTAAAATTTTTAAAAATTCGGTAGTAAAAATTTAGATTTTATTTGTCGGTATTTTTTATTTTACAAATAAAATTAGATGCCGTTATACTTAGTAGTACTTTGAGCATCGATTTGTATATAATGAATATAGAAAACCTTTTAAAATGTTTACAGGTTGGTTTATACTTATAGGTAAAATTAAGTAGAGATGCCAGATAATAAATGCCTACAAAATGTCTGCCAGACACTATTCACTAGTATTTACCATATAAAGCTTTTTTTTTGTTTGCGTCTCTAATCGACTAAGCCAATTTAAAGTTGTGGTGATATTTTTCGGGGTTGACTCTTGTCTTTTAAAACCGCGTTTTTATTATTAAAACCACTATAAATATATATATATTTTGTACTTTAATAGTGTTTTAAACCCGATATAGTACCGGATCCCGGGATTATATTTTTTTAAATTTCACATCCCGGGATTAGAATTTTTCGCGAGAATTTGGAAACCCTGCTACAAACAAAGAACATCGTGCATGCACACTAGTAAATGCGTGAGTGTTTTATATATTTATTTTACTGTTATGCCACAAGAAACTTCACTGCAGTCGAGGTGCTTAAGTAAATGCAACACAAGGCTTGGTGTAAAATAATGTAAAAATTACAAGCATTGGCAATAAAAGTACATATTATGCAAACAAAATTGTTGAAAATTAAATATGAAACCGCATTCATATACGTTGTTATCGTTTTTATATTCACTATCAAATCGCACCCCATTTTTATTTTTTAAGGGATTTAATACAGAAGCCACGTAAAAGCTCGCAGAAACTAAATACACAAATGTATTTATCAATAGATTTATAGTTTTTTTACGCTTGTATCACACATTTTAGTTTTAGTTTTTTATCTATACGAAACTGGGGGTGTGCTTTTTTTGTTGTAATTAAATTTATAAATTAAAAATAAAACGTAAAATGTCCCGGATTAAATGTTTTAGGATTTACGGATATTTTTTCCGAAATAAAAGACCCCTGGTTTTGACGATTATATTCGTCATGATTTTCTACCCATAGAGAAGAAATGAAAAATATTTTTGCCATAAAATTTAATATTTTGTATTTAAGTTATATAGTAAAAGAATACTATTTTACATTTATAAATAGATTTTAATGCTTTCTTTAATGCAATAAAAGCAATTTTAGGCTAGATAATATATCTGGATATTGTCTTTGTAACAATACGAACCATTGTAAATTTCAAGTAGCATTAAATAGAAAAGTTTACTTTACAATCAAGAAAAAAACTCTACTGACGTCTATCACATAACATGAATATATCATCATTGTATCTCATAACTAATTGTTTAATTGTTTTAGTTTTTTTCTTTTTTTCTTATTGGAAGTAGGCCTCGGAATATTTGATCAAATTGCAAAAGCAAAAAAAAAAAAAAGAATAAAAATACTTGACTATAAAATTCATGTCGATACGATTACAACATTAAAAAAAAGTTAATATAATGATTTGTGTAGAAGGACGTAATTATTCTACAATATGGTAATAATTCGTATTTTTCAAATGCCCTTACTTTCATTACAAAGCGATAAGGTTCATACGTTGGCACTTTAAAGGCTTTGGTATTGGCCATTGGGACTTGTATCAACATTAAAAGAGAACATATTTGCTGATAATCTACTTTGACTTGTTTTTTATATTGGTTGGAGTAAATTCAAATTTTGCAAATAGATACCGAGTAAAAAGATTAACAAAAACCAAATTAAAATATAACGTACAATAAACATTTTATTTTTGTACGAATTTAACAGCTTTACGCCCTGATTGAAAGATAGATATTACTATTGTGAATTTATAGCGGGCAAATACCAAAAATACTAATTTCAGTTTAAAGTGTTTTTTTGTCTAAAGTATATGTTTTTATATGAAATTTGTCTTATGCCATTGTCTTAGGTTTAATTTCTTCTGTAGTATTTTTACAGAATAATAGCCAATTTATTCAATTTTTATTTTTCTATAGATTCAATATATTAATTTTTTTTGTCCTTACTTTTATATAAAAAACTGATGTCTACAATTAAAGTTAAAAGTCAAACATATTATTTCTTATTCCACCCCTATTTTTTATCTATGACGAATATATACGTCATTTTGAGGGTAAAAACATAGTATTTTTTGTGTTGATTCAATTGTTTTACCTTTTGTTTTGTACGCAAAATGTCTAAAAATGACACATCCCACTAGGAGTAAAGAGCATCAGTTCCATTTTCGAACCTATATTGATATGGCTTTTTACAAGCGGTGCAAAATGTGACATCTGGTCTTGATATACTCCATATAGTATCTTTAGCCACGTAAGAGATTATTTGCTGTAACGCTTTTAATATCCCTTGTTTTTTGTAACGGCATTAGTTTGTGATATTTTTGCCTTTGTATTCGTATGTGGGGGTTTGGTTCTTTGTCTAATACTTGATTCATATTTACTGCAGCATCAAGATCACTTCTTTCAACTGGGTCTTTTTTTAGGTGATACAACGCGGATGTTACTATTTTGCTCGTCATGCTCAACTTATAAGTTATATTGATGTCCAAAGCTTGCATTAAGTAACTTATTTGACTCCATTTTGCGCCTAAATTGTAAATCTATACTGTTTATATCCTACAATTTTTATCTTGACTGCTATTTGGAAATATTTCTGAAAAATGTACTTTTCTTGCCTGTATGCAGGCCTTTTGATTATTGTATTGCAATACTATTGTGACGCCATTTTTCCATTTCCCCAATTATTGCAATATATTGTACATAATTTTTTATAGAGCCATGAATAAAAAAACGATAATCCATAGAAAAGCTATATCTATGTGTAAATAACTAAAAAAAATATAATAAAAAGCATATTTTGCAAAAGTATTTTAGCTTAGATATTTGATTTGTTTGTACAAATAAAGGGTAGTGGAATAAAGTTTTTGGTACATACGAAGCTAAAAATACTATTTCGCGTTGTGAATTTATATTTTTACCACGTAATGTTTTGCATATCAGCATAAATAGGCTTATAAATGCTTTTTGATAGAAATTAAGAAATTGTCAAAATTGTTTGCCAATTAACCGCATAAACCAAATACAAAATAGTGTAATCTAGTTGCATAAACACAAACTTTAATGGTAATATTTATATGTTTAAACCAGACTTTACTATTAGTATGTAGCACATATTGAATATTATCTACGTTAATTAAATAAAATTGATAAAAAAATATAGTTTTGCTGGTATATATAACTAATTTGTTAATTTGCATAATATATTTGTTATATGTATATATATTTTTATAGTGTTTCATTATGATCACTTTTTTTTCATCAATATATTATTTATGAAATTATTTATGTGTGGAGAAACACAATTTTTGAATACAATCAAAACATTAAAGAAAATTTTGTTTATTTAAAAGAAAAATTAAATATTTTAAACCAATATATTATTTAAAAGTAAAAAACTTATTTTGATGGCAGCGCGTTTTGGAACTAATGATTATATTTTGAAACATATAAAAACCATTTTATCATTAATAATAATATTTTCGTACGGCATATCTTTTAAACTCCCACTGTAATACAAAAGATTCCTTGTCACAGACTCAGTTTTGACGCATATATACGTCATGGAAAAAAGAGTAAAACACAACATAAGAGTATAATAAAAAAAACTATATTATGAGAAAGTTACAAAGTGGTAATTTTTGCCATCATAAATGAATTTATTGGCTGTTGACTGGTTGTCATTTATTTGTTTAACATTCAAATTTTCGAAAAAATTGTAAAAAAATAAAAAATTGTGAAAATCATAACAAATGCTTATAAAAATACATTTCAAGCATTTTTGGCATATGAAGCATTTTTGCGTCATTACTACAGTAAGAGTTAACTTTGATTTTTCAGGGTTTTGCACATAGTTAGATTTTCTGTATTTTAAAATGTCCTAGTTTTGAAAAACATATTATAATTGAATACTATTTAGTTATTGGAATATTTGCAAAGTATGGACTATATATATAACTTATTATTGTAGAAAAAGATTCAAAAGAAAACTTCAGTTAGAAATATAAATTTTTATGCAGTTATTCTCGATTTTATGCCCAATTTTTCTGTACAAAAAACATTTCATTTTCAAAAGCCAAAAATTTTTTTGGACTTTTTTTATAATACAAAAAATTATTAGTAATTGAATAATGTTATCCATTAAAAAATACTAGTTTATCTATACAGTGGTGTAGCTAAGGTTTTTTTTAGGAAAGGGGGGGGGCTGCTAATTTTTTTTTTCTTAAGAAAAATCCAAATAAAAAATTTCTATAAAAAAAGTAATTTTGCATTTTTTGTTGTAAAAAACTTTTTTGCCTTTTTTTTTCACAAAAACTAATTTTGCATTTTTTTTTGTAAACAACGGTGAATTTGCATTTTTTTGTAAAAAAAAAGTAATTTTGCAGTTTGTTCGATTTTTGGAATCATTTTTATAAGCCCAAGTAACACTTTTTTCAAATGGTAAAAATTATTAAATGAACTATTAATTTTTTTTTTCCGATCGAAGCATTGTAATGATTTTAGCCAAAAAAAAGAATAGTTTATAACTTAAAATGCTAAAAATGCAACCTGATGCATTTTATACTTTTTTTACATATTCTGGCATTGTTTAAAAACATTTGCTAAGCATGTAAAAAATACATAATCACAGTTTACCTTTTCAATATTTTTTTCTGTAAAATTAGTCAAAAAAGATGCGATAAACAATATTTGTGCGCACAGCGCGCCATATCAAAGCTAATAAAACCTTTATAATACTACAAAATAATAGAAGAGCATCATTGTACTACGTGTAATATATTTTATACTAATTTTTTTTTTTATAAAATTTATCTAAAATACAATTAAAGCAATAATTTTTTTTTGATTTTTGCTCTTAAAATATGTAAAGGATATGTTATTTTTTGCTATATTGTCTTATATCAATTGACGTCTGGGTGCTGATGGCGCACTGCCCGCGCCACATAAATAGTACAATAATAAAAAATCCATATATATAGATGGCCTATACCAGGGTTGCCAAAAATTGATCAATAAAAATAAATCATTGATTAAAATATAATAAAATGATCACGACAAAAAAAATGACATATTTTTATGTGATAGCGTGTTTATTAATCCAACTTTT
>JAQFYM010005832.1:0-12600 GCA_034694785.1 Agrenia bidenticulata
TTTTTTTTGTAAAAAAAATGTAGAAAACCGCATACATTGTTAGTTTTCTGTAGAAAAAAATACTTTTATGTAAAATGCACTTTTTATTTTTCTTAAACCTTAGGCTATTGTGTTTGTGAGCAAGCAAAATATTTTTGCCCCCTATTTTTGACTTGATGATCCGCGCCTGAGTAAATGTAATACATGGTACTTGTTCATCGTAGTGCAATATGTTTTAATGTTAAATTTTGCCTTTCAAACTTATTTAAACGCTTGCTTTTCCATTTGGATAAACTATATTCAATAATCGGTGGTACACCAAAACAGCCAAAAAAATTTTATACGAATAAGAAAGGGTAGTTTATATACAGTTAGAATTTAATATCACTAATGTCGACACAGGCAAAATCTGCAAAACCAACAATCCCTTTTGCAGATTCGTAAATCAGCACGTATAGATGCAAAAATCTACCTGTCAATTAAAGAATACAAATATAGCTGCAAATAAGCTTTTACTTACTTGATTATCTTTTCTACGATGTATATAATCTCACATAAAAATAACTACGTGCATTTTTTTTCGTTTTTTTTTACTATTTGATTATGTATAAAACATAAATGTTTTCGATAATACGTTTTGAAAAAGTACCTTGTCAAAACCCAAAATAAAACATTGCAGCGCACTTAGAATATAGTTTTATGTATGACGGTAAAAGTATTTAAAAAAACACGCAATTTATGTAGGCCAAAAGTATACAGAATTTTTATTGTATATAAAAAATAATTACTTTGGTATAAAATTTTAATAAATGTATTTTTAATATTTGCAAAAATACCGTTTTTATATGTAAAAATCCTATTTGTTGCTTCAAAACAGGTAATCTGCATTTAAAGACATAAAAAGTTTTTTTTTATCCGTAATCTACATTTTTTTTATCGATTGCGATAAAAAAACGCAAATCATATTTTTAGGCAATTCTAATAATTTTTATATCTTTTGATTTTGTATTATTTTTTACTAAATTTCGACCCGGCCCGAGACCCGGATTTTTCGTTTTGCCTCGGTCGGGTTCCACCCTAGTTTATATGCAAAAAATGAGTTATGCATATATGCTAGTTTTTTCCAAAAACAAATTTAGATTTATTATGTTCTATGTAACCATAATAGTTATAATTTCAAATAATAAAGTTACCATATGAACAAAATTCCTGTGATATAGATTCTATGAATCTTTGATGTAAGATATGCAATACAAATGCATTTAATATACAGATATTCGTTTAAAGCCAATAAAAAATGCATTTGAATATCCTATATTATCATACTGGACGAACTTTCGGAAAATTAGTTAGGCTTATAAATAAAAACAGTGCTTAAAATATTTTTCCATATCCGGGTTTTTTGAAGCTTGATACAACTTAAATCTTGTTTTATTCTTATATGCTCAAACCGAAACACATGGTATTTTAAGTTTATTTTTACATGAAATTTAATTAAAAACTGCATTTTTTACTTTCTATATTTACACAAATATAAAAAAAATATATTCTGTATCTAGAACAATTTTTTTTATCACTGGCAGGTAATGTTTAGTTGCCGCGTTAGTATATGACCTGTGTATGTATCTTTATGTTACAATGTTAAGTCTGGGCAAACCATCACATCATATAAAACTTAAATGGTAAAGAACATGCTAGTTTTATGTAAAAAGAGAGTTTAACGATTAATCAATGTCGTAAAAATACCCCTACAGAAAATAGCCTTATTAAAATTTACATGTCATTGCAATAGAATATCACAGTATATAAAAAATAAGACGCGTACCGAACGTGTTTTAAATAGAAAAACGCTATTTTAAACTAAAATATTGCCAATTCTAAAAAATATCTGCCAAAGTTTCATTATAAGCACATATGGTTACGCAAATTATATTGGTCTTGTACATTTTTTTTGTTGATAACCAGTATTAAAATATTTAATTGCGATAATAATGCAATCTCTGATGTGCTATTTAACATTATCTACAAAAGAAATGTCTGTATAAAAGCTTAATCACAACATTTATAAAAACTTAACGTTTCTTCTTTCTCTTTTTTTGCTTTTAATTTATTTATCCTGGATTAAAAGTAAAAACTAAAAATCAAAATTTTTACAAAAAATAGGCAATAAATATACCGTGTACCGGTACATTACCTTTTAGTAACCGGTAAATATGGTAGTCTTTTTTAAGGCTACCGGTATATGCAGTAAACTAGTTTTTTTATTAAAAACAATGTATAAAACCCTAGCAAACGCTGGTATTTAGCATGACTTGACGGTATCTTATCGGTAGACAACTCCACTAAAATTAAAATTTCAGCCGATACCGGTATACCATTACCAATATTTTTAAACCCTGCCACTAAAATTATACTATATTATTTCTACTAATATTGTTCTTTATAAATTAAAATGATTTTCATTTATAAAATAAAGATGCAGGATAAGGTTATATTTTATTTTTAGAGGATAAACCTGTTAGCATATTTTGAAGACTTTATTTTTATGCGCATCCAAAAAGGTTTAAACGGGTAATCTGTGTTGTTGCCTTATGTATACCTTCTTATGCACCTGGAAATTGTGAAAGTAGGTGACCTATTTTACGATTGAAGTTTCTAGATAATATATAACCCCCAATACATTTGCAAACGCGTCTAATATATAATCAACGCTAAATAAATAAAATTCATAAAATTCAAAGATGATTTTTTATTTAAAGCAACAGATGTTCGATTAGAACTGTTTCCGATAGATATCAAATCATTTACCAGTCTTTGCACGAGACTTAGCTAATTTCTCTTGTCGCTTTTTCCTGACATTACTAAACCCCATACCGCTTCGATTTAATGAATTCATTTCGTCTTCGACTTCAACTGCAGTTTCGTCGCTCGCTAAAAAGTCATTTTCAAGTCTTACAAGGCCACATAAATATAATAAGTAAATGTTTACTGATATGAACGACATCATACAGATATTTTGGTAGTTCTTTATATGTCCATCATGCTACAATATTTCACATACACATACAAGGTTCTGGAATATAGGCGTTCTGTAAATTAATTTAATGTTTTATATTGTAAAAGTTCACATATTTATTTTTTTCACGCTTCATATTAATGAGCCCGTAGACGTTTGCGAAACTATCAAAACTGTTTTTTGGTAAAATATTCTGCAATCTCCACGGGTGTATAAAATATAGGGAGGCCGACAACTCCCCAACTTGCCAGCAGGCGAGTTTTTGGCCGTAGGCCCAAATTTACTATAAAACATGACAACTCGCCAAAGGGAAAGGGGTAAGGGGGTTAGTGAATAGGGGTTAGAGGGATTGGGTTAGTTAGAAAGGGGGTTAGGGAGAAAGGGGGTTAGGGTAGGGTGGTGGTTAGGGGTAGGGGTAAGTTAGAAAACATTTACGCCACTTTTGGTGTTCAGATTTATGGCGAGTTGTCATGTTTTTAGGCTAAGTCGAGTTTTGAGACAACTCGCCAAAGGCGAGTTGCACCCAGCCTAAAATATACACTATTCCAAATAAGGGCGATAATTATGCAGACCAAAAACGACCAAATACCAAAAGAAAACACTAAAAGAAAAAAGAATTCTTTACAGTGTAAATTTAACAATTATATCTAGATTAGATTCTTGTGAATTTTAAAAGACATTAAAGGAAAGATTAAGTTGTTTTAACAAGTTTTCAAATCTCTTCAATAGGAAAAAGGGAAGTTTAGCCCCCCTCTTTTTGGGAAAGGATTTATTAGGCCTAATTGGGGGGGGGGCATCGACTGCACTTTAAAATATTATAAATAAACATATGGAATCTTCTATAATAAATAAAGACCGTCAAAACAAGGCTTTTAAGTCAATCTAGTTAACCATAATTCTGGCAAATTTATCTATATGGAGTCTATCAAGGGGTAGGTTAATGGGGTTTTGGTTAGGAATAGGGGTATTTATTTTAATATTCAATCTGGATTGGATCCGAATTCCATCTTTATGCAGTTTATTAGTATAAAACTTAAATTTTAGACCTATTTTATGCCCTAAATTAGAAGGGGAGAGCATAAACTACCCTTTTGACTATTAAGGAAGATGAAACTTATTTAATGACATTGCTAAAATGTAATTTTAATAATCACAAACATTTGATCCAGGGCTTCCGAATATTTTATGGCCATATTATAGCAATAAAAAAAATATTTTTCTCACATAATGGCCATATATGGAAGATAAACAAACTGAATATTTGATCATATAAACGGCATTTTTATATAATGCATACATCAGCCGAAGCTATTCACATAGTTATCTGCTCAAGGATTGCACTTTTAATCGAGTCACATATCTCACGAAGCAATGCCTTTTGAAATTAAAAAAAAATCATAAGTTTTAAGTTATGGCTTGCATTTATGCAAGATTTACCGAAAATTTATAAATTATGTTAAAAAAATGTGAAGACATTTTTTTATATTGTACAAATATGGAATAAAATCTAAAATCAATGCAAAAATACGTATTGGAAAAATAGATCATTTTTTACTTTGCTTTTCGTTGACTTGTTAATGAAATTTTCAAAATTTAATCATCCATATTTACAAAAACAAAAACAAAGATAAATATTTTAATATAAAAAATAATGCAAAATGCAATGCAACGTAAAAATGTATTCTAAAGCTTTTTTTTATTTTTTTTTTATATTAAACATATAACTGTCACGCAATTTTTTGCAAAATCTATTTTATTAATCTTTCTCAACAAAACTATTGCAGCAAAATATTAGCAAAAAATAATTTTTAATAAGTCTACTTTTAATACCGATTTCAGTTTATTTACATTGTGAAAGCGAAAAGACATGTAATAGCCTAAGTATTATCCTGACTAAATTTTTATTTTCAAAGATGTATTTTATGCCGGAAAATATGGGTTTTACTTGTCTTATTTGTAAAGGCTAAAAGTATTGCAGTATTTTTTTATAGTGTCAATTTAATCTGCAATAGTTTCGATTGCAAAAAGGCGTTAATTTTTGAAACTTAATATACATGAAAATTTAAGAAAATATTGCAGTAACTTTTTTTGGTAAATATGTACGAAAAATAAAGATATGGTAAAATATGGAAAGTTATTTCCTCCGCATATGGCATATATTATATGGCCATATACGGGTATTTCCATAAGTATTTCGGCCAACCTGATTTAATCTAGATAAAATTGTTAAATTAACACTGTAGATAGATCCTTTTTCTTTTGATGTTTTTTTTTGGTATTTGGGTCGATTTTGATCTGCATAATTAGTGGCCCTAAATAATGCTCTTTGTATAACATGAGTTACAAATATATAAAAAAATATGCGTTAGATGGGCATTTAGATGCAAAACATCCTTTCTTTTCAACCTACATTTTTTTAAATTTTTAGATTAGACAATATTTAATTTATTTTTTTTAGATTAAAACTGATTTTTAGGCAAACTCAACAATGCCGCAAAAACCGTGTAAGCTGATTTCGCAAAAGAAAATGCCCGAAATTGCTAAAGCTGTAAGAGCGCTTCTTTTTTCGCGATTAAAAGAGAATCGATATATTTTTTTACATAGTTTTTCGCATTTTTATATTTAAAAGATTCCTATACATATTACCAAAAACGTTTAAAGCATTTTAATATGTACGTACATACGTAATTTTTGGCAATATATTTTAATTATTTTTCATATTGTCCATTCTATAATATAAATTTTTTCTGCTTGTTGTTTGATTTTCTATTTTCTTTCATATTTTTAGCAGAGTGCAAATGTAGGTTAAACAACGTATTTTGAAAAATTACTAATGATATTTAATTGTATTTATTTTTTGGTGGATAATCTAACGTCTGAATGTTTACAAAAAGTATTTGTACAAAAAAAGTATAATTTTCAATTTTTTATCGCATGTGTTCTTTTTATTACATTTTTTATAAGGTTTTTATGGTTTAAAATTAGAAAATTAAAAATACAAAAAATGCCGCAATTGCAACATCAAAGCAATTGATTTCTTTATTTTTTTTGGGTTGCCATACTGACTGATAAGAAAAAAATTGTTTTGTTGCATTCCAGTTTTATTTATAGTTTTATATTTTTTATTTTGCGCAATTGAAAAATTAAGACGCAAAGGCATTCTTAAAAAAGACTTACGCGGAATTTTAAGCTTTTTCTACGAGTTTTTTTTGTATTTTTTACCGACTAACAAAAGCAGTTAAAAAATGACGCAATATGTCGATTTTTCTTGATCAATAATCCGTAGGTGACTATATAAAAAATATTGGTTTATTCCATACGGAAAAAAATGTTTTTAGTAAAATTTAAAGTTACTACTTCTTGTTTAAAATTTACAATCAATATAAAGTCTTAAAAAACTCATATTAATTGACAAAATCAAGTGATGCACTTACTATTTCAGAGCAAATTTGTCTTAATTTCCGAACACAACTGCAAAAAGAAAAAATGAAAAAATAGAAAACATTTTGAAAACCCATATTTTTGTAATTTGTTAAGGTAAAAATATTTATGTAAATATGACACATATTATAAATAAAATTTATACACCCATATTACAAAAATGAAAAAGAAAAACATAAACAAGATTTTTTGCATATAAAAATCTATGGAATTGTATATTTAATTGATATTACAAGCCGAAGTTGTTAACAGTTATGTTTAGAATAAAAAGTTAATTCTGTAACGAATACAATTTTATTTGCAATCTAAACAGATTGCTATATTATCCCTTATAAACTTATGGACTAGATTTTTTGTCAAAAATGGGTGTATAAAATTTATGAAATAGATATTTTGTGCCTTTAAACAGGTTTATTGATAATGTTACTAGGTGGTAACCGTAATGATCGGAAAGTTAAACGGTCAGCGACTTCTTACTTTGGTTTTTGTGGAATGATACAAACAAAAAAACTATATACTACAAAAAAAAATTGTTTAACTCCTGGCCGGGTAATGACGTCTATAGACGTCATTCTTATTTTACCCTTAAGTGAGTTATGACGTCTATAGACGTCATGAACAAAAACAAAGAAAATCTTATTACCGAAAAGTATAATAAGACAATAAAAGTGTTTACTAAATATAGATGAACAAAAAATGTACTTTTTCTGCCAACTTCCGCATTTTTGAGCTTGATTGTATTGCTTGTATTGTACTTAGTACGATAAAATTCAAAATTAAAACATTTAAACCCCTTTATCGCAACAAATGTGTAATATGGGTGACTAACATAGTAAATTTTAAGTTTTTAAATTTTATTGTTTCGACTTTAAAAATCCTTTTCTTGCAAATGAATTTAGTAAACAAACCTAAAGATAACATATATACGTTATTAATAAAAAGAAAGGTTCTATATTATATTTTTTATTTATATGTTCTTTTAAGATCAGTGGATAATGTTTATCTTAGGAAAAGTTCCTTTTTTAAGAACTGCTATTTTTTAGCAGTGCTAATAAATCTAGCAGACCGCTTCTAATTCTAGATTTTAAGCACTGTAAAATCAAGCACTGCAAAAAATAATGTCGATTGAAACATGACTAGAAAAAGCACTGCTGAAAAAATAGCAGTGCTTAATTGTGTAGCCTGATTTAATATAAAATCAAGCAGTTCCAGAAAAAGTGGAACTCGCCCTTAGGCATCAGGATGCTTAGCAAACGCTTTGTTTTTGTAAAATGTAAGTACAATTGTTATTGTGTATACCAGGCTGTGTGGCTCTTTGGTTTTGGTTTTATGATACAAACTTGTTCATTGTTTGATCCCCGAATATTGCATTTTTTTAAAAAAATGTTAAAATTATTTATATGTATGGCACAAACAAATGTGTTTGGTAAAGCAGTATAAAAGATATTTTTAATGCATAAAGCCGCGAGTAAATCATTAATTTTTATTAATAGGGACTAGTATAAAATCCGCTGTAGTTATATAGCCTTCTGTCCGATTGAGGAAGTATAACGTAGCAATAATTTCTCTTATGCGAGACCGGGCGATTTGCGCACAATGCAACATGTCGCAAGCAATTTCCTTCATTTTTAAAAATTAGTTGATAATTAAACATTAAAATAAATATGCTCACTAGAATTTTTGATATAAATATGTATATGTATATATGTTTGATAAACAGTAGAATTTACAATTTTTTAGACACATAAGATCTACTAATGGTAAAGTTTTTAGTTTCGAGCTCATATTCGATTTTTAAAGGCCTTCCATATGGTGGAAAAAATCCATGACGTCTATAGACGTCATAACGAAGGGAAAGACAAGCCTTTTTTCAAAAAACATTTTTTTATTTATACCCCTTTTTAATATAAAAATTCCAAAAACTAGGATATCCGGCCAGGAGTTAAGTGTATCCAAAGTAGGGAAAATAGAACAAACCTGGATATAATGAGCCTCTGATTTTCCATACAATATTTTTTATTGTATAATGAATCGGCTGTTTATATTATTTTTTTGAACATGACTTTACATCCATTTTTATTTTGTTGTTGTCAAAATTGACAAGAAATAACGCCAAAAACACATACATATGTTTTTTTCTGCACACTTATTCTTTGAAAGTATAGTGCATTGTTTTTTCTTTTATTAATTTGGATTATTTTTTATCTACTTGCGCATAAAATTTACTAAGTAAATTGTCGCTTAGCTTATATATCCTTTATATATATAAAATAGGATTCTATTGTAAAGCTCCCTAAAAATGTCGGAATAGGCAAATTTTGTAGCCCTATTGTTATATTGGGCATTAGGTTTACATTTGACTAGCTTTTTACAAAATTAAATATTCTGCCTAATGATTTATGGTATTTATATTTCTTTCCATTTGCTAAATGTATTTTTATTTTGTTCTTTTAAAAATTAATTAAAAAGCTCATGTATCATTTTAAGCCCAAATTATTTTTTTTATAAGCCTTTTTATATTTTCCTACCTAATTTTTGTTTATAATTTATTGGAAAATAAGCCCCATCAAAATGAAACAGAACCCAACAAGAAGCAATATGCAATAAAAACAAACGAAATATTGTTAAAGATTCACACAAAGAAACATCGAAAAACGGAATTAGCGATTGAACTGAATTGCAAATATGACCTAATAAAAAAAATATTAAATAAATTGAAGGAATTACTAATAATAACTAGTGATGACTGAGTGTTAAATTTATACAAATTAAACGCTACATCTAGAGCAAAAACAAAAAAAAATCGATGAGTCTTTTTTTCAGAACGTATCTGCACTGCAGAAAAAGGGGATGCGAGTGCGTGGCCACGCTTTAAATACTCTAGAAAGAACATAAAAAGATAAGTATGACGACTGTAATGTAGCAAAATCAAAAATTAAAAGCGTAAAATCAAAAAAAGAAATAGTGTTGTCTATTCGCAAGTACACGGCAAAGCTAAAATGCTAGAAGGTGCTTAAATTGCCGCTTTTTGACCCATATAACTATGTTAAGCGGGAACATGTCAAAAAACAACTTAAAGGCAGATGAGACATGTTTTTATTTACAAAAATATGACAGATCAACATATAACCCGCAAAACACTCTGTTGTTAAAAAGTACGACAATGAGAAAAAACTAGTTTTACTACAGATTTGGCTAAAGAAAAATTGGGAGAAAGGCTTTTAGCTTTGCTTTGTCGGTATAAGTAAGAATCCAAGGCTTTTAAGATTTTTGTCCTTGCAATTTATACTATAAAATATGCAGCAAAAAATTCTAGTTACTTACAAAAGATATTTTACAGTTTATATGCAGATATTACGCAAGATTTAAAAAATAAGGACATAAAAATCTAACTTCTTATGGACAATTTTCGAGATCATTATAATCCAGAGCCTCTAAAAAAAGGTTTTCTGTATTTTTACTTCATTTGACTTTGATACCTTAACCTCTTGATTACGGGATTATTAGTTTCTTGGAACGCAGATATAAGGAATTTGTTATAGCATCTCTAAATGATTCCACCGTTAATAATGAGTAAGAATTAAAAGACGCTAGGAAAATTCTTGCACTGAAAGAAGTCTGCTTATAGAATAACGTAGTCAGTTGCAGAAATTACAAGTATGACTTAAATAAACTGCATCCTTAAAATAAAACGATGGTACCAAAAGAAGATAGTTTATATGTAAAAACCAGCAGTTTATGTGATTCATGCAAACCTCTGTGCGATGATCAGCTAGAATATCCTTTTGAAGTACTTGCATGCAACGAGGATGTACTCGATACTATTTTGCATAATGATGACATGTTGATAATTTGTATTTGATTAATGTATGAAAAAAAATTTTTACCAAGGTAATAAAAACGTCACTAAATCTCAACATGCATTTAAAAGTGATTTAGTTTATCAGTTTATAGCAAAAAAGAAAACAAAAAAAATAAATGTACTCATCTTTAATCTTTTTTCTTTTTAAAATTTTATAACTACTAATTTGTTAAATTTTATGTTCTTTGTGATTTAAAAGCGTCATTTACGGGTTTTTTAAGGAAACTACTTATAAAATTATAATTTGTATCATATGAATTGGACAATTACCTTAAGGTAAAATTTAATATAAAATTTATATGGCATTGATCATGAAAAAAAGAATATTTATTTATAGATTGTAGAAAAACTATTTTGAGTTAAAATTTTGTAGCTGTTACAACTTTTTCAGTTATATAAAATTTGCAAAATACTTAAATGCACCAATTACTTTTATTATAAGTTACAGTCAACAAACATGTTCTAAATGCCGAGGTAAAGTTATAAAAGCAGGAATATTATAATTTTACTTTATTTTTGACATGAAGATCTATTTCTATAAACACATGAGTCTAAATTACAATAGTAAGATATATAAAATCTTTGTTTTACATCAATCCATGTTGATTTAGGCACTAACTTTGACTATACTAAAAGCAATTAATTTCTCTCTCGGCTTTTTACTTTAAATTTAAACGGCAAAAATATATACGGTGTCAAAACAAAATACTTTAAATCTTATTGTTTATATTACCATATGGGTCAGTCTAATATAAAACTGTTTTCGTACATTTCCTGCAATTTACTATGTAAATTACGTAGGGTATCTAGTTTTGTGAGCAACTGCGTGTCTAAGACTATGTAACCAAACTTTCTGCTAATTTCTTGGGCATTTTTTGTATACTTAAAGTAGGATAAAATGTTTTGGTTGAAATTAGGAAAGCCGAAACAACATAAGTTTAGCTTAAGAGTTTTGAGCAAGCTCAATGACACAAAAAGAGGTCAAGTTACAGATTTGTAAAGTTGTAGCCGGCTCGATCAAAACACTACTATCAGGTAACGTTATGTTTTCAAAAAATGATATAGGGAGCTTTTGTTTTGTTTAGTAAATGATTGACTTTTTACCGTGGTAAAAAAAACCGTATGTCTGTGCCATCTTATAAGCAAAAAAACGTTGTTGCAATTATGATTATCTTTTTGTGTAATATATGTATTATGACATATTTTTGTTTTTACTGTAAAAATGTACAAAGTTACTTTTGTTGCTTTAGAAACTTTGTTTTGTTATTATTTTGTAAAGAATATATTTTGAAGCAAAGCAAAAGTATTTCGGCAAAATCATTTGTGTGTATTGCATGGGATGCGTAATTGCAACAAGTTTTTTATACCGGTGTCCATTAGCTATTGTACTATGATGCTAGATTGTTTTTAAAAATACAAAAAAAAAGACCGAATTACGGCTGGGATTTTTTACCATGGTAAGAACAAGCTAAACCTTGTGTAGATATTTTTTATCTTACCATCGTAAAAAAAAATACATTGTTATTTTTATCATGGTAAATAGTAGCGTAGCCAAAATTTTTTTTGTCACTAGGGCTAGTCGGTTCATAGCAAAATATGGCGTTAACACGATTCAAATCGGCCGCAATCATACGCAATTTTTTTAAAATATTTTGTTTTCAAATTTTAAAATATAAGAACTTTTTTTAATAAAATCACTTATAAAAAAGACTGTTCCTTAAAACCATGCGTAAAATTTTTCATGGGGTCGCCGAAAGCCACCCTTCCCTTTTAGTCTTGCCGCTTATGGGTAAAAGACATAACAAATTTAAACATGTTAAATGGGCTAGTATCTGATCCACATAATCAACCAGTAAAAATTTTTTTAAATTACAAAAACCTATATAAATTGACTGAATTTGGTTTTTATACTCCGATGCTAACCTTTGGAACAAAGTCTTGATACAGTTATTTTACCATAAGCTTTTTTAAGTGATGGTGGACCTAATTTTTATTTTAATTACACAATAAAAATATTTCTGCTGTTATCACTACATTTTTTTTGTAAATAAGTAAATTAAGACATCCTTCTAAATTTGATCGGGTTTACAATACATGGTAGAAACAATGCCATGCATCAGACGATGATCAAACTAATTACTATATTTAAAATATTATAGTGAAAAAATACACATTTATATAAAAATTTTTCCATAGTACAAAAAATACAATGGTTATTTTTTATAAAAAAATTGTAAGAAAATTTTATTATGGTAAAAAAATTCTAACTCTAAATACAAAAACAGTAAGTTATTATAAAAAA
>JAQFYM010005833.1:0-12596 GCA_034694785.1 Agrenia bidenticulata
AAAAAAACCTGTAAAAGTATAAAAAATTTTAAACAATTTAATAACGTTCGTGACTAAAATCGGACCTGTTTTTATAAAAAGAAACGACTTGAGAAACTGTTTTTTCGGTAAAAATGTTTTTCGAAAAAAAGACAACGTTTTGAAAAACGTTATTGTAGAGTTTCCATTTTTTAAAGAAAGGGATGCATGTTTTTTGTAAAAATCTGATCAAAAACGTTTCAGAAAAAAAGACAAGAACTTTTTTTATTAAAAACTTTTTTATCGCAAAAAGGTTTTTGATAAAAAAAAAAACAAGGCCTAAATTAAAAGTGTTTTTCAAAAACGTTTTACGGTTAAAAACGTTTTTACTAAAAAACCTGTTTTGCGCAAAAAAATCACGCCCTAAACTTAGTAGTAGAGATTTTTAAAAAGGAATCTATTACACTGCGCAAAAAAAAACAAAAAATGATAAAATATCCACGGAAGACCTGCTAATAAGGTGATTTTGTCATGCATGGAAACCATACAGTCCGCAGAGTATAGCAAATGTAACAAAAAAATGGCCTATAGTATTAAAAATATATAAAAAAAAATGAAAACTATATAATAAAAGACATTTAAGATAAGAAATAATGTGTAGTCAGAAGAATACTTTATTATAAATATACTAACATGCCTTGTTATAGACAAAAAAAAGTTTACGAGTGTGAAACGCTTTCACATTATACCTGTCAAACAGGTAAATAGATAAATCAAGTGACAGATAAGAAAAAATAATCTTTTAATTTAATTCGACATTTGTCGTATCTAAAAGGTACATATGAAGTTTTTAATTTGTAATGATAGCCAGTACAAAAAACTGTAAATACAAGTACCACCTATATTCGCTCTCCTTTCTCGTCTTCTTATAGTCTTTTCTCTTCCTTAGACAAAAAAATTTTTACATATCTTGAACAAAAAACTAGAAATGCTGTTGAATATTGGCAGTTTTACGAAGTTTTTATGTTTTTTTTATCGGTAGTTTTTTTTGTGTTTAGAAGTAGAGCAAAAAGACGTTTGCATCTCTTTTGATATAATTGTGTAGGCGTAAGATTGTTTTATGCAGCAAAGCTGTATATAAAATTAAGTTAAAATATAAAATGACATTTGAAGAAAAACAACCAATTATAAATAGCTCAACAGCTAAAACCAAAATACTAATACTAAACCTCCTCTGATCTACAGTAAACTCAATATTAAGGCGATAAAAATACAAGCTCTGTGTTCCAAATTTTAGTTTTTACACATAGTATGACTACAGAATAACTATACATATAAATACAAACCATTATGTGTTCCGTATGAAAATCATTTCTTAGTCGATTGTTACTTTGTTATTTAGGCTAACTGGACTTTGATATTACAAATGCGCAAAAATAAGTAGCCTAAGAAAATGCTTTTACGTAAATTTACATAAAAAGAAAAACAGGTACAAGAGTATTTTGCCTGTCAAGGCAACAAAAGAAATAAAAATAACCTTATGTAGCAATGTAAACGGTGCATTTGCCGCTATTCAACGCATTACATATTATATCATACATTAAAAGACGTGCTTGGTAACGATAACCTGACATCTAAAAGCGATAAATGTTTTTTTTGTTTTGAAATATTACTGTAAACTGTTTTTCCTTGTGTCATTGTGTCATTGTGTAGTTGTAATAGTCTAAAAAACATTGCATTGTTAGATGTAGTGCAAACACTAAAAACATGTTATCTATAGATGTAATGTGGGCTCAAATAATTTTATTTTGAGTGACTATTGGCCTTTGGGAGTAATAAACGGGTTACAATCCATTTTTCAACAATAAAACACCAATATTATTACATTGTAATACAAAAATAAATATACCATAAATATGCCAGTTGTCTATTTATACATGTACGTGTTTTCATTTTAGCGCTTTATTAGTGCCCACATTTATCTCAAGGTAGTCGAATTGATATTAAAGTATTGTCTACAGTGTTAATCATAAATTTCTTTTTTCAATACAATAAAGCCTGCAGACACGCTTTTACATATGAAGGGGTGTAATAATCAGATAAACAAATTTTGTTGTTGTTTAAATTACGAAAACATCTTGAAAAAAGGGCCGGTAAAAAAATTTTTATATACTTACGACGAAAAGATTTTGTAGTTGCGCATTCTTAAAAAACGTATAAAGTGTATACGCGTGTGACCATTTATGTCATTTAGTAACGACTATACAACAGCACAGTTTATTTGTAAATACAATTAAAATCATATAACAAAGTAAAACCTTAAAAAAGAAGATGGGCCTTTTTCTACACTTCATTTTGAAATTGCGTAAGTTTATCAGTCACCTTTCTAGATATAAATACTTAATTAACGCGTACAAATGCTTTTTTTTAGACCTTAGGGGATGAAGAGTAATTTCTTTTTTTGGATATTATAGTAAAAGGAAAGTTTATCATACAGCATAATCCCCTTCTTTGCACGTTTGCTACGTACACGCATGTAAGTAATCCTCTTTTTTATCTTGTGTTATGTTTTTTACGGAGTCTTTTGTTAATTTTTTATTTTTCATTGTTAAATTATCTTTTTTTGGTTTAAGAAAAAACCCAACAAGTTTAATTTTCTGTAATAATGATCAAAAGTACGTTTGTCTACTCCTCAAAGCAAACCACCCCAAAATTTTTAGTAACAAATTGGTTTTCTCGTCGGTCTTTGTCTTTATACATATTATGGCAAAACCGCCATGGAAACTGCAATCGTAACATGCTTGCATATAAATTCTTGTAACTAAATTACTATATTAGTACGAGCATATAATATGCCGCAAAAACTATATTAACGACGTCGTTGTATAGTTATCACGCCGCAGTGTGCAAAAGTACTAGCTAGAAATGCATATACACCATGATAATGTATTTTAACACAAAAGCGCACAGATACCAATCTATGTTGCCGCAAATGTATATACAAAATGCTTTACAAGTGCAAAAAAAAAATTACAACTAACTATCTAATTAGCGCATAAGAAAGTATTAAACTGCTTAGACATTGTTTGAATACTGACAATGCTTATTTATGCATTTTAAACATTAAAATTGACACAAAAAGAAAACTTAAATTTAAACTATAATCTTAAACGGAATGCATCATCTTATATATAAAATACTTTGGAAAAAAACTTTTATATCTGGTCATGCAGTGTCAAACCATATTACCAGACATTGTATTTTTCTATTATCGGATACGTGTGCATACAGGTAAAAGTATAAGACAAAATTGGTGCTATTTGATAAAGATGAAAGCCTTGGCAGCCGTAAAATAAAAGATATGACACAACTGACAGTATGTGTTTACTTTCAGACGGAGATTAAGACACAATAAATTTATCGTCGCACAATGAAACACATCAAACTACATGAATTTTTACAAATAATAATATTAGTTTATTAAAGATAAAACAGATGCAAAATCAATGTGGCTTTATCTACTATATGGCGTCACCTGTGAAACAATTATCTTAGTATGTATACGGCCTATATCACTAAAACGAAAATACTCCTGATACAAAGGTTAGAAAGAAGGCGTTATGTGCATAGTATTAAAGTATTTGTCTTTTCACATGCAATTAAAAATAATTATTTATAAAGTCATAAAGTATATTATAGCTTTATATCATGTGATGCCAAAGATATATAAAAAGATTCACAACTCCTTATGTGATGTTAATAATTATGGATAAATAATGTTAATGTATATAAATAGCAATATGTTGTGGCAATATAAGCACCTTGAAGCATTGTTAGAAAAATAGGTAACATGATTATACTTTTTACTTTACTACGCAATGGGTTAGTTTTGCAAATTCGAACGAGGAATTTCTTTCTGTATCAAGCCATGTACGCTGTTTAAATATATGTTGCAGTTTTTCCAGTTTTTTGGCTTTTTTGGTACAATATAAGTGCCAAGATACTTTCGCAATTAATCCATGCAAAGAATATAGCCAAAAAAACAAGTACATCAAGGTTGTGTGCAGTACGGCGGGGAATAGTTTATCGCAAAAAAGCTTACTTAAACAAAACGAATAACTAGAGACGATCTTACCAATGATGTTAGACATTTAGCGCGCAAAAATAATTAGATTTTACTACTGGCGAAGTCATAGGAAAAAATATACATATTTTTTTACAAACATTATAATAAATTGTTGTTCCTATAATATAAAATGTTTTTTTGCAGGTTTTCTAGCCCCTCGCGGCACTTGTTCTAAGTTATGCGGCTAACACAATACTTAGGTGCGGCATTATATTTATGCTTGCGCTGCATATTGTAAATACATCTGCGTCAAAATATATATTATCTAAGGCAAAATATGTATACATCTGCAGAATAATGTATATGCATTTGCGGCTTGTTGACATTTACACTGTGGCGTAATCCGTATACAACAACAGCGTGTTTTGACATATAGCCGGGTTTTTTCAAAGCAAAAACGCAATGAACTTACATTTATAAAATAGATTAAAAAAAGGAAACCTGAATTAAGCAACCATTGCCAGTAATTTTTACAGACGCGAATATTGTGAAATATGAGATATAAAACCATGATTTAAAAAACAATTGCTATTTCACTCTTGTCTCAAAGGCATTTTTATACGTTTTTTTTGCTTGTTATTTTTATGAAATATATTTGTATATTTACATATTTTAAGCTTTTTTAATTGTAAAAACTAAAAGTAAACTATTAAAACTGTCTTTTTTAGTCGGTTGCTTGTGTTTATGAATATATAAGTAAGCACCGCCTAATTTTTTTTTGTTTTTTAAAGCATATCTATTAAAACGTTTTTATGATAATAAACATACGAGTATTGTCTAAGAAAAACTAAAATTATCGTGTATACCAACTAATCAGCAAAACTTGTATGCTGGTATATGCATATACGTCAGCAACGCTGTCTGCTCTACAGAGATAGACTTGTTTGTTATTTTAGAAAATATAGATGTTGATCACAACAAAAAAATGTGTCTGTGTTAAGAATTAGTATAGACGGGATTTTTAGAAATAAGTATCATTTTGCTACTTTACTAAAAAATGCTTTACAATTTTAAGGGGTATTTGGACAAACGTTACCTCTTTATTGTTTGTATTGTTTATGTGTTTTAACAGAAAAAAAAAATTATCTCAAAACTATGTGCAATTTTTTCTTATTATGAAAAACGATATGCATTTATATCGCAGTTTGCCAATAATAGATATTCATTTTGAAAACTGCTATTAATGGATTAATATTTTTGCTTATCTTAATTATTTAATTTACATGTAAATGTTAGTTAAAAACTGCAAATTTGCAATAAAAAACAACACTTAAAAAAAAATAAAAACCTTTATATATCGCATAAAACATTTCTACTGTGTGTTTTGTTTTCAAATTTGTATTTTTACAGTAAAAAAGCAAAAACCTGTAAATTTATGTAAATGATATAAAAAAGATAGATTGTTAGGTACAAAAACACTAGCCTTTCTACAAAAAAAAGCTAACCTTTTGCTTTTGGTTGAAGCATTTAACTCTTAATACTGTAAATATAAACTGCAAATTGAATTTGGTATGAACTTATAACTATACACAGGTTTTTGCTATGCGTTTTTTTTTGTAGATTCATTTGTAATTTTTATAATATTTTTTATTTTCTATTTTACAAGGCCTTATATGAGACTAATACTATGGATAATCCAAAGTGCACGTAGTTTATTGCAAAAAGGCGTTAATATTTTTTCGGCCCATATTTAAAAAAAATTATAATTGTTCTTTTATATTTTTTATTTTTATGCTTTCAAATAGCACTATGTTATGTTTCATATTTTTTGAAAATCGCTTAAACACGAGCAAAGCTGTTTTTAAACAAGTGCCCATAAACAACAAGGTTGTTAAAAAAAGTTGTTCTTGACTGCATACTTTAGATCATGCACTTCAACGTCGAGCGGAACCGACACTCCAGTCGTTAACGTTTTCAATTGGTTTGGTATAAGGGAAAAAACATTTTCGATCATTGAAAACGGCCTAATATTAATATTATTTTATTCAAGACCGTAACTGAAAAAAACGTATTTGGTTATCAAAAACGACACGAATATTTTATAAATAAATCTCATAAGTTTAAAGTCATTTCTACTGTTCTTTAAAACGCTTGTTAATGTAAATCAGACACGCCTGTTGTACATACTTGGAATACAACAATAAGTAAGGGTAAAAGAAGCGTTGTATGTTGTAAAATTTGTGCAATACAAGATTTCAATATTTTTTTAATAAAGATATTCTCTGCTATGGCTTGCTGTTAGCAATATTATATACTTAATAACTAGATACCAAACACATAAAGTGTAAAATAAAAATATATATTTCGGTTTAAATGATTTAAATAATAGTTATACATTGCACACTAAAAAATTTACCAAACATGCTTAGACTTAACAGTAATTAAGTGCATGTACTGTTTGTTAGTTGTAAAAAAAACATAAACGAGCATTAAAGCAAAAAAGGTGCATTCTAGTGTTGTTGTTTACAATATTATTTTATTTGGTTTACGGTTGGCCGTATACTGTATTTGTTATAAAGAGGAGTGTAGATTTATATTTATATAAAAAATGAAAATTGTGCAATTAAAAGTTTCTGTAACTATGTATTTGTTTCAATGAAGATTTTAACTTATACGCACAAAAAAATTGCCTAAGCCAACCTGGAACGTAAACCCCTTGAACCCGTAACCTAAAAAATCATTTAAAACAGCGCTAGACCCCGCTTATGCCTAGTTAAACATTTAAGTCTTGCGTAAAATGCATGCACCAGTGTCGTAATACAAAAAAGCAATTAAGCTCGTTTCAACGTTTATCTAGCTATAACGAGTAACAAAATGTAGTGGTTTGTCTATACAGACACTATGTAAAACCTCATGCTTTACGGTAACACGTTTTACGAACCAAAAAATTTGTAAAAATAATTAAAATTTTAATTGCGTCACACCTACGTTTTAATAGCTGCTTACTTTAATATATCTTTGCCTTTAAACATTTTTATTTAAATTAAGTGATATTTTATATTTCAGCGACGATAACATTTTTATTTTGCAGATAAACTTATGCAAAAAAAAAAAAAAAAATTGCATTGTGAGATCTTGCATACTTTAAAAACTAAAAATTAGAGCGTCTATAAAAATATTAAACGGTAAGTATCATGTTATTAGAACATAAAACTTGTGTAAAATAGCAATTTAAGACAAGTCGAAACATTGTTGTACAAATTTTTTTGTTAAAGACGTACGACAAACATTTTGACTATTCAAATATATGTTAAATACCGTTAATACGGTAGCAGTCTTTTGCAAGAACTGTTTAAAATGTTTTTCCGCTCATTACAACTTTAAAAAAAAGTTTTGGGTGGTCAAAGCTATATCACCTTTGTACAATTAACAACCGTCGTTCATTCCGAAAGTATATCACATAAGAAAAGATATATGTACAAAAAAAAACAGTTATATAGAAATAATATAGTTTTACTGTGCATGATTCTGTTTTTTTTCGTTGGTTATTTTTATTGAACTGTTAAAGTAGCTCTGTCTACTTTGTTTTTAAGATAAATTCATATATAAGAATATAGCATACTAAGCAAGAGTAAGGTAATTTAAATAGTTTGTGCTTGCGATAAAATCTAAATTTTGTTGTTCGTGGTCATAAAAAAAGCCAAAAAAACAAAAAAAAAGGCTTCGTATGTACAAAAAAATATGAGTAGACGCGCTTTTTGCTTATTTAAAAAAAGTGTCGTAATAATATGCGTGTGCTTTCTTTGTGTAACTTATTTATTAGCGTTACAATGTTTTTTGATGCTATTTTGTTTACTGACAGAAGCCACCTTCTATACTAGATGCTTTTTGCTTTGGTGATCCTGACCCACCAAAATTTTTTAAACACCATTTTAAATAAAATATGTAAAATAAAACTATCGATTTATAAATAAGAATACCATTCTAAACTGATTAAGTCATAAATTACAATGAACTGCCTTTTTGGCTTTTGTATTGGAGGAATGTGAGATGCATCTAATGTGGAACCTTAATGAGTTTTTACGCGGATGATTTCAAAATACTGCGGATGAGTTGTGTACCCAATATCGTTGTTTCTTACAAAAAAACTGGACTCTTGTGCATCAGCACCCACTTGGAAAATGATTCCAGTTGCCGCAAAAATGTAAGGTGACTGACGATCTCTTAGCAGAAAATATATTAGCAGAAGACATAAATATAAATTCAAGGTCACCAGATATAATGAACTCCCAAGCAATAGCAAAAAACTTTATTAGTTACAAACTTATAAAGGTGCTATAAAGGCAAGTCACAAGCTGTCAAAATCTAATTTTTAAATCGATGATGGAGCAGTATAAAGAAAAAAAAAAAGAAATAAAAATTCAACCGCTAAAAAGATTATTGGTGGCAATCAAATCAAAAAAATGAAGAATTTGCAACGTTGTGACTGGTACCAAAAAAAAAACTTAAATATGACTTTGAACTTATGGCTACTTTTACGAACCAAGAAGCAAAAAATCTTTAAATGACAAGAAAGTGTAATATTTATCGCAGCATAAAAAACTTTAAGATAAAATAACTAAAAAACTAAATGATGAGCTTTCTGAAGTTACGTGTACGACCCATTTTTTAATGTTTTCATGTCAAAGGTGAGCCGGCAGCTTGAAATTTTTTGTAATATGAACCAATCTTTTTTTATTTTTTATAAAACAATGCGTAAAATTTTTACTAAGAAAATAATTTGCGTTTTTTGTCAAAAAAACATATACTTTTGTAATGACATGTGATTGCATTCCTATAACGAGTTTGCCTCTAATAAAGTAAAAAGTAAAATATTCTTGTTTTTATTTTTTGTATTTTCGCCATGCACATAGGGTTCCACATTAATGGAATTATTCGAATATTCAAAAACTTGCTTCTTCTTAACACCTTAATCCGGTAAATACATGGATATTGGGTTATTATGAAAATTTTGTACAGAAGTGTGTTAAAAAAATTTAATGCTTTTTAAATTTAAAATTGACCTTATTTGTATCTTTTTGTTTTTTTAACAGCAAAAGTACAAGTAAAGATGTATTATTTCATTTTTCCAATCTATGTATAGTCTGTTTTGCATTTCAAACAAAATCTGTTAGCAAGACAGCATACAATTACATACAACTCTTTTTAGACTGATTCTGTATAAATCTTAAATTTTATACATGCAATTTACACATGGGTATTTATCAATTATATAAAATGGTGTATCCCTTTTAACTATGGGTAGGCAACTTCTTAGCAAAAAAAGCTAAGCCATTAATTAATAACGCTATTAAATCAAATACCGCTAAAAAATGTATAAAAACGTGATGAAGCAAAGTGTGTAAATAAAAATACATGATATTTTATATAAACGGGACTTGTTAAAAAGAATTCCAATTTTGTACTGACTATTTGTATAAAAGCAATTTACTATCAAAATTTATAACATATATAGCTTTTAAAAAAATAAGCCATTATTAATACGACTTTACGTGATACAAGTTAACACAATATTCGTAAAATTTTGAAAAAAAAAATTCGACAAATTTTTTAAGTTATCCAAACTTTTTTTGCCACCTTTTTAAGAGTAGTTTACGGTTCCCTATTTTTACCTTTTGTTTTTTTTTCACAAATTCTATATGCTAAATTTCAAAAAAAGTATAGGGTAAAAATTTATATCCACATAAGTCACTATATAATCTGGATAATGGATTATACAAAAATATAACAAAAAAAACGTCCTAGAAGCAACAACGTAAATCTGATGCCTTTTTTTAAGGAACTTATAATGCACAACACAATTGAAAATATTCTAAGCTCGTTTTATAGATTAGAATCCACATTAATTTTTAGGTTCAAAGCTTTGCGACTTTCATTTTTTTGTTGTTTTGTTGCAGAAATGTTTTAAGATGCTTAAACTAATTTTTGCTGACAGGATACGCTTTATTTGCTTTTTAATAGGATTTTTATTCTAACGATTGACGCATTTTACAAAGGTATTAGAATTAAAATGTAGAAATTGTCAAAAATTACATTTTTGCAGTTTTTTTGTCATAATATATTTATTGTGTCAAAAAAAATGTTTTAAAAATCCATTATTTTATATGTTGTAAAAAGTCCTACTACACGAGTAATACCCGATCATAGTTTCTCAAGACAAGACCTTTTTATGCCGTTTATATACTTGACCAATGCATGTTGCACAGACAGAATTCACGTTTTAGCATCAAAACTGGAATTTATTGCTCAATATTTTTTAAAAATATTGATTTATATTAGTTCTTGCTTTTTATGCGGTGTTAAACGTGACCAAAACTGCAAAATATATTTAACCGACAACATGATAATTGTTTTTGTACTGTGATGTACTACTTACGGCTTGCGCATTTTTGGCGTACCTGTGATTCTTTTATGCCCAGATTTAGTTAGTGTTTTGCTTTAAAAACGTTATAAACATAATCTATACCACAAAAAATCTTTATTATTTTTTTTTGGGAATTTTTTTGTTTTCAAAAATTTTCGATTAAATAATTTTTTCGCCAACAAGATCTCTGCAAAAAAATACCACACCGAATTGTAGGCTAAACTTTATTGATAGAGAGGGGGGCTTTTTGCTTCACCCCCCCCCCCTCCGGCCTAGGTTGCCACTGTTGCGCATACACATTCTTTTGTACCGTCTTTTGCAAATACACGTTTTTATACAAATCTATGATATTTTTGTCTCTGAAAATCTAAGCCTTTACGTTATTCATTTATTTTATCTGTTAAATAATTTTTTTTTTGTTTTAATATTTTAGAAGAGACCGATATACTCAGTTTCTTATGTGAAAAACACAACAAAGATGTGCTGAATTGTAACCGGTTTTGACCCAATAACAAAAAGCATTATCACATATTTTTAAAGGCATTTTAATTTATCAGGTATAAAAAAAGTACTATAAAATTCGCATTTTTTTTTATATTTCGTATGTTTGACTTGCAAAGAAAAAAAACTGTCCTGCATGCAAATTGCAGCTTGTATCGGGTAAAAAGCTTATGTGCATGCTGTTTCATACCCATTTAAAATCTGGAGTAAAACCTAATGTAGGAAGTGTTGTAATTAAAAAATTTGTACTCCATTAATTTTATGTTGCGAGTAAATTTTTACATTATTATTTGTAAGGTTTTTGTTGGGTGACCTAAAAAAATATAAATTTTACATGCTCAAAAAATATATTGTTGGTAATATATTGAAATATTCTGTCGTGTCAATTTCATATTAAAAATCTATATCGACAATGACATTTAAAACGCAAAGCATAATTTCCATATGGTAATGTATCAGTTAATAAAACTGTCTTTGTTTTTTATATAGCGCTGCTAAAATGATCACAAGCGACAAATAAATTACACCCAATATTTTTATTTAAATGTTACTATTTTATCACTGCAAGGAGGTGCTTTTTTTTGCTGTTTGTCAATTGCAATAATGTTGTTTAGAATTAAACAGTTAATATTTTAAAACATCAGATAGTCAGGCCAGCTTTGCTATAACAGTAAACTAAAAATATTACTTTTTAGCAATAAAATAAATATACTTTTAGTACACAGCATTGCGACAGAAATGCGTTGTTTATTAATCATAGCTGCGTAATATTTTACTGTAATCAGCCGTAAACAAAAAAAAATGGATTTTACGTAATACGGCGTCAAATCATGTAAATCAGTTACTTCATTGCAACGAGCATAAAAAAAAGTTAGAATTATCCATCTAATTGTCAAAATCTTTTATAAATTTTATTTACGTTTTTTAAAAAATAAAACAAACAATCTCTTGTTGTAGAATATTTTTGTAGTTGCAACGTTCGCAAAAAAATGCTAAAAGTATTTTAATTACATAAGTAATAAAGAAACTTGGAGTGAGGCATACAATCAGGCGCTCACTGTGGGGATACACGCAGACAGTGAGAGGGTTGTTGTACCTCTCCTTATAAGAAAAAATACCCGACACAATTTTATCAAAAGTGAAGTTCGTTTTAGGCTAAGATTTTTTGTATTTAAAGACACCAAAAACTGAAAAACATTAATATTCTTTCAAAATAAATTAAAAATTCTAAAACAAGAAAACGAAGTTTTATAGCCTATTTTTTCAACACATTGACTACCTGGCGTTACTAATTTCTGGGTTTGCCACTGAATAAAATATTCTTGATGTTAGAGGTATATAAAAAAATAAAATCACATTACAAAAAATATTGTATTTTTTTGATGACGTAAAAACTTTGTTTTTCGTGTACTATTTTCCTTGTAGAATTTTTGTTTGCATTCCGTACATACCAAAAATTGACTTTTAAGGGTGCCAAATAGTAAAAAGACACACAAAATAAATATCACATTGAAGAAAAATTAATGCATATGCGATTTTTTAGACTCAGTTGCAATACTTAGTTTAAAACAAAATATAAAGAAATACCTGCGATGCTAGCAAAAGATGAGTTCATATACTCTATGATGCTTGATAGTTTTTTTTATT
>JAQFYM010005834.1:0-12596 GCA_034694785.1 Agrenia bidenticulata
CGGATTTTAAGCTTCAATACAAACTACTACGTAAAAAAAAAAAATATTGACAGGTCTAACGCATTATATATTCTTATAATCTACGGGTAAAAAATTTAATCATAAAAGCTTTAAAAACGAGTAAATCTTTATAAAATAGCAGCTGGTTTACTCTGGTCTATATTTAAGAAAGAATTGTTTAGATCTGTAGAAAAAAAGTTGGCAGCCCTTTCATACAAGAGACCGGTTATTAAAAAATACTTCAGGATATTCTTTTATTATATTCGTGACTTATTTAAAACCAATCAAAGGTTTTACTTTCATTTAGAAACTTAGTACATAGAAATCTATTTTTAATTTATTTGCCTTTATTTTTTTGCAGTCAACCGTCAATTTTTTTCCGGTAAATTACACTTTTCACATATTCTATATCCGTTCGTATTTTGATACCTCTATAATGAGAATTATTTGCTTATCTATTATTGATTTTGGATTTTATTTAAAAAAGAGCCTTTTGTTTTTCTTATATCATCGCGAATTGCCCCTTTAGCTTTTTGCAAACGCCCGCTATCCTGGTGATACTATGGCGCTGTATAGTTTTGTTATATTTTGTTTCCTGAACAAAAGTCACCATTATAATATTCTTAAATTCCTTGCCGTTATCTGATTTTATTTCCTAAAAAGAAATTTTCGTATACACTTTTTATTAATGCTAGGAATTTTGTTAGGGATTTACTTTAAATATTTGATGCTTATAACTTGCGTGAAAAATAATCATGTAGTACTTTTATTTATCTTCAGTAGAAATATCCATTAGATAAACACCAACTAAGTCACCTGGTCAACATCATTTAGGTATTTGCAACCGTTTAATGTACTCTTAAAAAGTCTTGTACATTTTTCGCTATTGTGCAATGGCCATAGCTTATTTTATTTACTGCATCATATTCCAAAATCATGTAAGTCTTTTAAATTGACATTCTATGGCCTGACTTCTTATGTATTAATAGTTTTTTATTATTTTTACATTTAAATATGTATAGTTGCTTTTTCTTTAGAACAAGAATTACTGATTTTTAAGTCTTCCTCTAAATTTATAATTGCGATCAGGTATATTGCCGTAATTGCTTTTTTAGAAATATCTATATTATTACTTAATGCATCTGAGACTTTTCATTGCGCTCCTGGTCTATATGTAACATTTTATGTTATATTCTGTTAATCTATTCTACCGAATTTTTGTTCATACGTCCAAAAATGTGCTTGTTTTTTTTTTTATTTCCGTTTAACCTTTGGTACCGCTACTATTGAAAAATATTTACTACGCAAAAAAAAAAACTATATACATTTTCATGGCTCACATCAACAGGCTAAAACCTTTCTTCTCTGCAATAGAATCGTTTCTTTCTGCAGTTGTCAAGCTGGGACTAATATATGAAACAGGTTTTTCGTCCTGTTTAAAAGCTGCACCTACTTTAATTGCACTAGCAGATATTTCCCAGTATAAATTTTACATTTTAGTCAGGAATATGCTATTTTAGACCTTTTTTAAAATGTCTTTTATTTTTGCAAATAAAAGAATTAATTCATTATTCCATATCACGCTCGCAGCTTATTTTTTTAACTATACAGCGGTTTTACTATATCTGTAATATTGACCACAAAACATTCTATCCTAATATAGAGAGCCTATAGATCGCTGTAGTTGTTTTTTTTTCGGTCTAGTAAAACTTTATTTTCCCAAAGGCGTATGTTCACTCAGTCGCATATCATATCAGCAGATACTATATCACAAAAAATAACTGACTAATGGCATTTTACCGTTTTTATTTTGTTCTTCTTTTAATCGTACATTTGCAATCTATTCATAATGCTTGAAAATTAATATCAAGCTCTTCTTTGCTTTTTTAAAAACCAAAATAATCTCTTAATATACATGGCATTTTTCACCCATCAAATTTTTCCACACAGAATTCATTTTTCTTGGAAAAAAAGCAATTGATTTTTCGTAGCGCTGAGGCATTCTTATAAACTGCATGATTTTTTTTTCTGTTAAAAATGCCGTTTTTTCTCTGTCTTCTTCTAAATATCGTTAGAAAATCCATCTATTAAATCTATTACTACAAGTAAATTCATATCGCGCAAAGAAACAACAAGTTCAGTAATTTTTGGTATTAAAGTTATCCTGCGCTACCAAATCATTCAGCTTTCTTAGATCATCAATGAATCTTAATTTGTATGACTTTTTTGTAAAACTGCTTGGTTTAATCAAAAAATAGTGTTCTCCTCAACTTGTTGATCTTTTTCCAATCTTACAATTTATGTCTTAAAACGTATTAATTTTTAAAATACCTAATGGGTCTTGTCTTTTTTAGATTTGTATCTTATTTATGAGAAATACCTAATGGGTCTTGTCTTATTTACATTTGTATCTTATTTATTCTTTCATTTTACACTCATATGGTTATTTTATAGATTCCAATCATCAAATCAAAATTATTCCTAGATTACCTTTTTACAATTTGAATTTTCAATGATATAAAATATTTAATCTTTTTGTAGTATCATTTTCTGTTTCTAAAACAATGATTCTTTTTTTTCAATTTTTGTCATTCCTAAAAATTAAATTTTTCGTTGCTTTAAAAAATTTCCTTTGCAGGAAAATTTATTATTGCTCACTAAAAATCATGCTATTCGAGGCTCCAGTGTCTCTTATCACAGAATATTTTTTTTTGCAAGAAAATAAAATAATCACTTGAATTTTTATTAAACTTTTTGTAAATGTCTGCCTAGAATACCTGCTTCACAAAGCTCGCCCTACAATACGTCTTTCCTTATTGCATGTAAAACAAATAGCACCAGAACATTTCTTAGGGTTTTCACTCTGAAAGTTTTTTGCAAATGCCTGATTTAATCACATCTTATGCATTTCTTGATCATATTTTTTTGCAACATTTTTTCTTTTGACTTTTTAATTAAAGCTTTTATTTTGAAACTAGTGTTTTTTCTTGCAATTCTAAATTTTCAAGCATATCTTTCAATGCAATATGGCCGAATATACCATTTTTTGTATCATATGGGCAAATACATACATGCAAATGCTCAGTAATGTATTTTTTGTAATTTTTTTGTTGCTTGAAAAGTTTCATCATCTTTTTATGAAATCTGACAATTTTTCAACATATGACTTAATGTTTTAGCAAATTTCTCACTTGTGCAATAATGTATTAAGTGAGTTTTATATTCCGACCACGCGTTTTGCAATTTTGTATACAACTTTGTCATAATACTATTATTAATACTCATCAGTAGCCTAGTTTTTAACTACTTTTATTTTATATAAAAGTTCACATAACTTAATTCATGTTTTTATTTCCATTAGAAACAACTTGCAGTTGCCTTCATTTTTGTACACATTTTGTATATTTAAATTGACCCTATAACTGCAACATTTTTTCCTGAGGCATTTTTACGAATTTTCTCGTGGTCTCTGTGTTGGGCAATGGGTTTGTAATTCTGCATCTTCTGTCTGTGAAATGACAGTTTTTGGTTAATCCTGGATTATCGCCTGGAGGTCTTTAGATTACCCTTTTCTTATATTGAAATTCAACTTTTTATAGAAGCATTTAATCCTACTATACCTAACTTAAAATTTAACACCACCCGTATATTTATACAATGTTAAAAATTTAACATCCGGTTACACTATCTAAAATTAGTATATAAATATAAAGTTATTGTTTCCTTTAATCTCTCTATATCATCAAAAAATAAACATATTAATTGACATATCAATAATAAATATGAGGAAACACTTGTAACAAATGAATCCTTGTCAGCAAGTGAGAAACCAACAATCTGATTTATACTCCTTACCAAGTTTTTTTTTTAATATATATCACAGACAAAATTGTATTTTTCATTGCAGAATGCTCATAAGCTTTTTCGCTAATTTTTTTTTAAAAATGAACTTTTAAACTTATGACTCTAACTTTGGTGAAAACTCTAGTATATTGGCTACAAAATGTAAATTACAGCAGCCTATACCCAAGGAGATTTATTTAGACGTTTAAAAACTATTTCCGTTATTTTAACTGCATCTTTTATAGCTTGTTCATATTTTGATAAACACTTTAAAACCTCATAAAACTTCTTTGTTTTATCTGGCGCGTGTTAATTTATCTACTAGTCTAATAGTACATTTGTTAAGAAGTATTTTTGTTTACGTATCTTAACGGGTTTAAGCTGACTTATATGTGTATAAAAACTTTTTTATTTAAAGTTATTTTTTTCATTTTTTTGCATATAAAAGTTTACGTTACTCGACTAGCAAAATTTTCTTTTTGCATGTTATACCCGTCATCAATCTTTGTATTTTGACTTCGTTTTAAATTTGGGTTTTTTTTGATGGCGCATCTTTTCACCATAATTTGTTTTGACCGAAAACTCATTTCACCAAAACACATTTCACCAATAAAAAAGAACGAAAACTCATTTCAATAAAACTCATTTTACACAAAAACGCTAATTTTCTTATATAAAGTGATAGTTATTTAATTGAAGGTGTTAATTTGCATCGATAAGGTAAACTCTTACTACCCAACAAAAAAACTATAAAACCTGCTTAAAGTATGAAGATACGTAAAAGGGTACATAATTATTAGTAATAAAAGAGTATTTTCAAAAAAAAAAAAGTTTCTCAAAAATTTGATCAATTTATAATTTATTATATGCAATATATGTCTGTATGTTTCTTTTTAATCTATAATTTTTTAGTCTGCTTCCAATGTAAGAAAAATACACTAAAATATGTCATTTTTATACAAAAGACGGCAAATATTGGAGTATAAAAAAGTTAGTTATAAACCCATAAATTTTCATAACTCTATAACATTTTTTTACAATAGCTGTTTAGTAGTATTTATACAAAGGTTGTGTTATATATATGACGACAGTTTACGACAATAAAATCTTTTTTATCTTGATTTGTTGCTTTTAAACTATTTTTATTATTTTAATTTTTAATTTTATTTTATAGAATTTCCACTCCAAAAATTGTCTATAAAAAAAGCGGTAATATTATTTGCCACGTTGTTGTTGTTTTTGTATGCCTTAATTAGATCGTTCTTAATTTCGGTCCAACGAGTTTTACAGCAAAACAAGTTTTCGGTGGAATGAATTTTCAGTGACTAAAATATGGTCGAATTAACGCCACCGTTTGTTTAATGTATCCGGTACACCCTTATCTTACCTTTTACAAACTCAATGTGATTTTTTTTATTTTTCCGTATTAAATTTTACTTGATCTTGGTTACATCGTTCATGCGTTCGATAAAGTCATACCGTTGCCTCTTTGTTTTGTTTTATTCTATTATCGTTTATTTATAATACTTCACTCCTTCTATTTTATTTGATTTTTTGGCTGGAAGTCTGATTTGTTTTTAGTTAAGCGGTTATTCCATTACTTTGATTAATACATAGAATGCTCATTTTATTTGTTTCGTTTGATCACTAACCTAAAAGCGTAAACAATACTGAATTCTCATATGTTATCTGTAATAATTACCTTATATGGTACATGCTATTTAATATTATATGACGCTACTGTTAAATCCGCTTCTTTGTATTTTTTATATTTTATCCCTTGAAACGACTATAATAATCTAAATAAGCAAAATTGTATTACCACGAGTAGTTACAAAAAATCTAATCCGTTTTGCCTATATCTGTTTCTACAGTTATAATCTAGCGCGTTACTATAGCGTTGTTTATTTTTTTGCACAAGCAAAGCACTTATTAGAAACGGATTAAGGATTTTCGGGCCCTGAAGCGCCATTAAAAAATTTTTATAATAAAAAAAATGGCGAACTAGATGAGGCTAAACCGCACAGAAAATAGAAACGGTTTAATTAAACAACTTTTGCGTCCTGTAACCCTTTGGGTTGACTGGCGTTTTGAAGGGGTCATTTAAATAAATATAATAATATCTGAAAAATAGTGGTAAAAAATAAAGTTAAAGCAGACAATTAAAAAAAAAACAAAACTGAAGACATGGACAAAACAAGCAAGTAAACAATTAATCTTTTGATTATGGTATTAAAAACAAAAACTAGCAATAAATTCTACCGATATAGTATTCATGAAGTATTATGGCAACTTACCATGTTTTCAACTGTATACGAACATATATATCCTTATTACTTGAAACATTTTATATAAATCTTTATTTGTATGATTTTTCACTGCCTTCTGTTTGTGGCATTCTTTTGTCTAAAATTCTGTATACTTAATAATATGCAACCGCTTTATTTTAGACCTAAGCCACAAAATGGCCTCTCTTCTCGTTTTAAAAAAACTCTTTCGTTTCTTTTTCAAAATAAGATCATTAACAACAAATTAATGAAAACACTATATTTTACAGCGCAGCTGCTGTATAATTTGGTTTCTGAATAGTTGGAGTATATTTGGGTCAGAAAACGGCTGTATCAAAGTGTTTGTTTTTCGCAAATTTATTTATGTATTTTATACCCTTTTTTTTTGTAAAATGTAAAAGAAATTTGGTTTATGGACATATGAAAAAAATATTGCATCCGGTTTAAGTGCAATAAAAAAAAATAGAAATTTGGCATTAAAAGTGTTATCATTGATTTATAAAAATTAAAAATTTGTAATGCTTGGTGCGAAGGGTATAAATGATGTATTCTACATTGCAAGTTTATGATTGTAAACCTTTTTACTTGTTAGTGTTATGTATATGTATCGTAATCACTAGGGCCCAAAATATTGGCATAATTTATATGACAGAATTTATAAAGTATAAAATACCATGATACACAAAGCAAAATGAGTAGTACCTAGTGTTCTACGCAACCGAAAAGGCATTTAATAGTCATTTTAACAACGCCAAGTATCTTTTTACTAAATTTTTTACTTTATTATAAAACACAACAGAAATAATACGTTACGAGTCTCATTGGGTTTTTATGTATAGCATATAAAAAACGATATAACGCTTAAATCGAAATAAGATATGTCTATCCACGTGTCTCGCAGTACTTTTTTATCCTTTAGAGCATATTACCATAGTTCTTGTATTATATATTTAACCTATTTTATGTTTAAAGAAAAAATTAACAAGAAAACAACAATCAAGTTTGCATAATTAATATATGTATTAGTGTAAGTTGGTAATAAATATCATACCTAATGCCTTGAATTGAATTTTTATAAGTGTTGCATGTAATTATTTAGAAAATTCATAGATTCTGCCAATTTTTCGGGCCTTAGTAATAACTTTTTAATTGGCTTTGACAGTTGATATTGCCCTTAATATATCAACATTTTATTTTGTTTTATTGACATATTTTTTTCAGAAATACGTTAACTAATGTTAAAAGTGGAATAAGACGTTTTGCCGCAATTTTTGTACAAATATATATATTTTATTAGTTTTTATGTAAAAAAAGTATCCAGTAATAAGTAGTTTTTTTTTTACACGGATAAATTTGAATTACTTATTTGTACAAAAAATCAAATGTCTTATTAGGCTTACAACCCATATATTCTACAATTATATGTAATTTATTTTCCTCTTGATAAAGGTTTGATAGGCATCGGTTTAAGATATATACATTTTTCTAGTAAAAGATAAAAAGGTATATAAACAACAAGATTTGAAATAAATAGAACTCTTGGAATCTTTTCCAAGTTTCTTTTACCTGCGTACTCAACCTGGTCATATAGATTTTTTTTCATTACTAGTTTCTGCCATATGTATTTTTAAGCTACTTTTGTTAAGTCTATAAATACGTTTACAAGAACTTTCTTAAGTGCTATATTCTTTTGTTATTTATGTTTGTTTATTTTTATAAGTAAAAGCCTGATTTATCCAGATATCATAGATACAATATTGTTTTTTGTAAAAAAATTAGCAAAATTTATAAGTTTGTTGCGTTTTAAACTGCTATAGCATATTCAAAAAATATTAATTTGGCAGATTTCTAGCATAGATAGAATGTTATTAAGCATGTATAAAAATACACTTATAATGCATTATATACTTATTTACTTTTAATGCCTGCAAACAGTATTTATGATCTTTTCTTTATTTCGATCACGTAGTCCATGTATCTACTGAATAGCAATAAGAAATATAATAATTTTTGTATTTCTTACCTTATTAGAATTGCTGCTAAGTTGTAAATACGCATTTGTTGCTGCAAAAAAATATTGCATACAAATATTTTATATTTGTTTTTACAAATTTCTGTGTTTTTGACGAAATAAAGAAATATTTCGTTTCAGTTGGTAAAAAGATGTCAATGACATACAAAACTAAATATTTTTACAGTTTTTGCGTGTTATCCACAGAAAAAAAAAGTTATAGCAAATCCATATGAGCCTGTATGTGGAAATTTGTCTATAACATTTGTATTGATCATTTTGTCTTTTCCTTCCATTTGCAAGCTAGAGGCAAGTAGATATAAACTTTGTATAATTATAATTATTTGCTTTTATATAATGCTCGTATAGGTTAAAAGCGCTTATTTGAATATCACATCATATATTTCTTATATTTTCTTTTTCTTAGCTTTTTTCCCTTGTGTAATTCTCTTGTCTTCGCCTTTCTTGATATCTTTTTTCTAGTCCTCCACAGTCTTTGGCTTATTCTCTCATGAAAGAATTTGGCTTTACATTTGCGCGTTATAAACACTTGGAAAATTTTTTTGCTATTAAATTAAAACTATAAAAAAATGTATTTATAAATACAAAAGCAAAATTCAATTTTTTTTTTGCATGCAAATATGTAAATAGAAACAAAATTTTATATATATTTTACGAATTTGTTAAAAATAAAATTAAGATTGTAAATTGTAAAGAATATTAGTGATATTTTTTGCTACTATCTTTTTAGACTGTTTTATGCACGTGTGCAAATAATTCTTTTATTTTGTTTTTTACGCATATAGTAATAAAGTTTTGTCTTAAATCTAAATAATTTTACAATAAGTCGTTTAATTATACGCCTATTATATGCGCTTTGATGAGAAAGAAGAAATTCAATTTGCACAGTATGAAAAAACTTATATATTGGCACTGGAATACTTACGCAAAAGTATCATGTTATTTTTAATTGTTAATAAATTTGCAGATAATAAACCACAAAACAAATTTAATGCTACAATATTGTTTTTTTTTTTTTTGTTTTTTTTTGAGGCCCAAGCTTGGGAGCGCCAGCGCCTAGCGCTCTATTGTAGATCCATTCATGGCACTTATTTAAAGTTTCCTTGATTTTTATCAAATAAATTTTGTATTATTTGTAAAGAAAATGAAATACCTGGTTTTTTTAATTTCACTTACAAGCATAAATATCAATTTTCTTATCCGTGTTTTCTATTTCAATACTTATAAAATTTTGATCTTTGTAGCGTACACAATTACATTCGCCGAAAGTTTTCTTTTGTACGGATTCCCATCTCCTTATCTGTTCATTTATGTAGAACACTACTCAACGCTTCAGAAACCTTCTTTTCGGTTTTTTTTGCATTTTTTTACTACAAACTCAAATCATTTAAGTCGATGAACTAGATGATGTATACGCGCTGTTATATAGCCTATACGTTTTTCTTATCTTCAATAGCGGAGTGATCATGTGGTGCGGTGTATTCGAGCATATGCATCCATAATAAAAGTTTTTTAGTGGCCTAATTCTGCAAGAACCCATTTTTTAATATCTGCATTCGTGTTTTTTTTGTGTTTTCTATATGTATGCATCAGGTATTGTATCTTGACAATATGTTCCATCTATGACTACATCCGAGGCATCTGTGGCTGTAACCAAAAAAAACCGTTAATCACTGGAAAATGTAATTCCAGTGTATTTGCCTGATTGCATTATATTTTTAATATAAGGAAATTTGATTCATTATTCTAAACAAACTTTTCTGATATTGGTAAAAGTACATATATTGGTCTTGTAAGAGCCGTAATTTCTATCAAAAAAATCCGATCGAATTTTATCATTTTAAGAAACCTTGTAAGAATTATCTTATTGCTGATGCAATGATTTCTTTGTTCCTTGTTGCTTGATTTCACGTTGATTTGATGTAATTTTCTGTAATTCAAAACCGAAAACTAAATTTTTTAAGCGCCTCTACGTGTCTTTGCGTATTTTGTTGAGATTGTATGCTTCATTCGCATATATTAAAAGCGTCTTGTTATTGTCATGTACATTTTTCTTTTTGCCGGTATCTCGTATTGGCAACGGTATAAAGTATCTCTTACAGTTTATCTTTGGAAAAAATATACTCGTAGCTCGCCGAAATACAGTCGAATGCTTTACAATTTTTTTGGCATATATAAGAATTAAAGTAAACGCGTTCTTTGAATATTTTTTTTTTTGTTGGGTTTTATAGTCTTAATTTGAAAAAACCCGTTTTTAGGTCGATCGAAGTAACATATTTTTTTCGGCCTAATAAGATAGACTAGTTTTTGCGACCTTAATTTGACAGTGTTTTATTTTGAATTGATATTTCAATCTTCTAAATCTACATAAAATCGCACTTCACTAATCTTTTTATTTGTCAAAACTATTAGGTAAAGCTAAGATGATGTGCTTAGCTCGAATTTGCACTTATTTTCAAATTACAAAAATTTTTAAAAAAAAATTGTCTTTCTTCGGACTGTAAATTAGCCTTGAAATTCCCCCGGGCCCCGAAAAAAAAGGGGCCTTTTTCTCCTAATTTATTAAAAAAATATTTATAAAGTTGTAAATTTGTTAATTAATTTTACAAATAAAATTTTTTTTACAAATATTGTCTCAAATGCATAGTAATCAAGATTTTAGACATGTTAAGTGTACTATCCCGCTGTTTGGGCCCCTTCTTTAGAGGGCCCTGCACTTATATATTCGAAAAACATATTTTTTTCCTCTTTGTATTTTATACATACAATTTTTTCTTTTTTGCCTTGTTTTCATACCAAAAGTCAGTGCAATAATATCATTAATAGTACTTGCGATATTTCCACCAAAAATTTTAAATTTTGTTTGCAGTGAAATTGTTTTATAATAAACAACTTCCTGTATACTCACTTTGTATTTATATTATAGCTGTCTAATGTATTAGTAATTGCTGAAAAATCTTCAGTATTTAAGCAAAAGTATTTTTCATCATTCAGTGGATTTAATGATAAATATTATAGATTTACGTTACACTTTTTAAGTTTTTTGCTTTTTTCATTTTTACCACTATATTTTTTTGCTTAAAATACGGGTTTTTTTTTGATACAAAAAGTTCCAGCCTTTTTATTTTTCCGAAAAATAGTTGTTGATTAACTGTCCTATTTTTATTTTATGTAAATTTTCAGCTAACATAAATTGTTTATTGGTGGTTTAGAAAAGCAAGTGCTTATATAAAATGTCATTTTTTTTTTGCATTTACAGCAGTTAGCTTTATTTTGTAATTTTGCAAATCTGCAATGTACGTCAAAATGACCTAAACTAAACAAAAAAAAATATTTATAAGTCAAATACCGTGCTAGGTTTTCTGTGTATTTTCTTAGATACATTGCCCGATATTTATATTATATTGTTTTTGTGTAATATCTATCTTTTCTGTGCATTTGACAAAATACAATTTGTCGTCTTTTGCAACTAATTAATTATACACTTTTTAAGTAAATACTATTTTCAGCCCATTCTTTTACACTTTCGAAAATTGTGTTAATGTTACAGCAAAATATTTAAATAAAGTCTGGAGATTGTTTGGTAAAAGGTCACCTCTTATCTTCCTTAGTATTTCTTCTTTCATTGTGCAAATGTAAAGAATTCTTTTTTTTGCATCCGGTTTTACAGTCTAACCAGGCCTCTTCGTTTTACTTTTAAAGTTATAAAAGGTTTTTCTTGATCAATAAATCATAAATAACCGTCATGGTTTTCTTATGTAAGTGGTAGTACCTGTTGATTCATATCTATACAAAAATACTAACCTCATCAACATGTTTTGTATCATTTGATTCAGTTGTATCGTAGCGTTCTTTTCAATATTTGACATCGTCTTCCATGACAAAACAGCTTCAAGGTAGACGGATTCAGAATCCGTTTTCTGTTTAAAAGTTTGTTCAAATACACCTGCGTTTGACATAGTTTTGCTAAGTCTTGTTATATCTGTGTGAGACTGTTTTGCTTTAGTGATTTTAGCATGTGTTCGTCCGCAGTAAAAGAGGCTTTTTTACCATGGATTAAAAAGCGATCTTGGCCAAGGATACCTTTCCAAGACGCTTAAAAACCATTTCTGTATATTTTACTGTAATTTTTATGGCTTATGCAAAGTTAGAGTATACTATTTTAACACACATAAACCCTTTTTTTATATAACCCGATTAAATCCATCAACTAATTCTAATGACTCGTTTGTTTTTGATATGCAGCTTGCAAATATATCCTATAAATCTTTTCATTATAAACCGTTAAAACAGGGTATAAGTAAAAGAAATTTTATTAATTAAATGCAAATTTAGCAAAACTAATAGCATGTGACAATTTTTTAGCAATAAAAAAATATCGTATTTTTATGCTGTTTACCGTACTTACAATCTTTTGTGCATCTCTTGCTTTT
>JAQFYM010005835.1:0-12595 GCA_034694785.1 Agrenia bidenticulata
ATTTTCTTTCTTATAAAATGCCAGATAACACCGAAGACAAATACGACTTTTTACTGACAGTAGAGTATATTTGTGATGACATAGTAGCAAAGAAGGAACGTGCGGACATAAAAATGGGAAAGATGTACTCGATCACCCAAACTATTTTACAATGTAAAATTTTCTTTCAAATACAGGTATGAAGAAAGATTTACTAGTGCACTTGATTTTATTGATTGGTTCATAGACAAAAATATTATCAATTTTATATTGAAGTATACTAATCGAAATATTGCAAGAAAAAATAAAAAAAGAAAAAGTTCTATAAAGAAGTTACCGTAAAATCTCGATAATAAGCACAGGGTTAAATAATTATGTGCTTATTATCGTGACTCTTTTAGTTATTGTACCCCTAATTCTCTATACCACACTGTCTGAGCTTCACTATAAGAAAAACATTATAAAATTTAGACAGAATATAATATGTGTAGAGCCAATCAAAATCTATATTTGTAACTTCATCTATGGCACATAAATATAGATTTTCTGTGTTTAATACAGTTCCTTTGGCTCAAAGACAAGAAAAAAATCGGTATATGGAAGGAGTCATCAATATGAGCAGATAGTAGGGACCCTTACGATGTAAAGAATGAAAGCTTCCGCTTTATAGCCTTTATCATAACGCGCTTTATTTGACCATGAAGATATTTATATTTATACCATAAAAGGATTGGCGATCTTGAAATTAAATACTTTGTATTATTTCTTTTCTCTATTTTCTCTTTTGCTTGCGTTTTTAGACTTGTTCTTATTATCGAGACAATTTTTTCTTATTACGGTGGTAACAGTAATTTCCACCTGTGCTTATTATCGAGACTTTACGGTAGATGCTAATACCCCTACATTGTTATTTTGCTATTTATACTTATTTTGCGTTAGTTCCAGAGTAAGCTGCATAGGTGGAATGTCCAAAAATAAGACCTCACAAAGTAAAAAAAAAGCTGATGAGCATTATACGATATAACGAAATAAATTAAGTGATTGATATAACAGGGCCAGCTACCATTTTTCAATGCAAAATAGCAAAAAATTCTAAAATATGATTTTTTTTGACAAATAAGACCCTTAATTATATGATACAAAAAGAAAATTAGCAATAAAGTGAGTGTTTTTGCCTTGTGCAGGTAATTTAAATAACAAAGCGTATCTCCCCCTAAAATGCACTCCTACAAAATAAAGCCAGTAGCAGAATCTTCTAGTGGTTTGTTAGGCCTAAAGAATAGCTTCGTATAATTCTACGAAAAAATATCTGTAGTGATCTTTGAACTAACTTTCGAGTATACTTTATGTAATTTGTATAGATAATTATTACACAAGTGCAAAGGTGCGCGAAGATCTACGAATAAATAAAATTTATAAATGTGGCACGATAAAAAAAATATAGAAGTGAACCTAAAATATTTACTAAAGCATGTTAAATCATAAAACACGGGGATGCATAGTGTATTCAAAAAAAATGAATAGCCTACTGGCATTTCATGATAAAAAAATTGTCAAATTATTATTTAATTTTTCAACTATGCATTTATAAGACAAAAAAGCAAAAAGAAATGTAGGGGATTTGAGTTGATCTATAAAAATTTTGGATTTTAGTGTATATAGCGGGGGTGTTGCAGAGACGGAATTACATTTTAGGGAGCCCGGGTCCCTTTTTCTTGGGGGCCCTAATTTTTTTACTTAAATTTTGCAGTGATGGCAGTAAAAATTCCTGTTTTGATTCGTAATTACAGCTGAAATTTTTTTTTGTTGTATCAGCTAAATTAAAATGGCCCAAAAAATATTATATTTTTATGGTGTATTCATTATAACCTTTAAATGCTATAAAACATAAAATTTTATAAAGGTATAAATAGAATTTGTAAGATAATACAGCAGTTCACGTCAAAAAAACTGTTGGTGACAAGTATTAAAGCAAAAAAATAATTGTAAAGATTTTTCATAAATTTTGAAAAATAATTTACATTTTGGTTGTTATACTCAAAACAAAAAAAGTAGTCTTTTACTTATCTTATAAAAAACTTATTCTATACGCCTTACTAAATGTATACTGAACAATTGCATTTACACGATTTTACATAACTTCTTCATTAAAAGCACACACACCATAAAAAAAGTTTCAAGATAAGCTTTAAGCTCACTTCACACCAAAAAAAACTAAAAAAAAATGCTTTTAATATCTATTTTAAGTGTAAAACTACAATTAAAACAAACATAAAAATAATTCAATCAGAATTGCAATAAACACGTGTTTTTAGTGTTTTTTGGTTTTGTTAACTTTAAAATTTTATTAAAGTAGACTCAAACTACTACAAAATACAATTCTTTTTTATTTAAGTAAAAATATTACGAAACAGAAAACCAAAAAACACCCATGTTTTATTTTTTATCTAGTGACTAGTTGCAAAGAAGTTATAGTTTCATTTAGTCATGTGATCCATTTTTACACTCGGTAAACAATTCTAAAGTCATTATTTATGGATTTACTTATAAGAAAGCGCAGCATAGTTTGTTATCAAAAACGTAAATAAAACACGCGCCCATGCATGTTTTTGTAAAATAGTTAGCACCTATGTTTTGTTTTACTTTTGTTTGATATAAATTGGGATGATTGAAACAAAGGTGTATAACAATTAGCAATAAAAAAAATATGTGCGAAATTTATAACGTAAAAAAATTTTTTATTATGAAGCATGTACATGTACTTTTTTTACCCCCTCGAACTAATAAAATACGCCATTGTCAAAAACTGGCAAATTAGTTTAACAGATTTTGCTTTATTTTACATAAAAAATTACAAAAAAAAAGTTAATTGCAATTCTATGTTTTTATTTTGTCTTTTTTAGCAAAAGTTGCCTTTTTTTTACCCGATGTACATTGATCACTATATTTTATTATTTTTTTTATCAAAAAATATCACACCATTATTTTATTTAGAGTCCCTCTTTTCGCCTTGTTTCCGTTGCTTATGCCCCTACCGTTTTTCAGCACTAATAGAGCGCTGCGCATTATATTTGAATGTAGTTCGTTGCCGCACTGCATTTGAATATAATGCGTATGAGAACTATTTTTAAGATATTTATAAAAAAGGTTATATTTTTAAATTTTTACAACCTTTTCCCTAGGAAAATGGCAAATAGAAAGTCACGAACTACACATAGAAACCTTAGATTTTGTCAGATTAACATGCGAATACACGTTTAATAGTACAACCCAACTTTAATTATTATGCGCATCATTTTTTTGCCAAACCTAAAATATTTGCATAGAAATGCTGCTAAATATTACACTTCGGTTATTATTTTTTGCTTTTTTGTACGTTCTATATCTATTTTGTATTTTGTTGATCAAGTAATAGTTTTTTTTAGGTAAAATAACTTTTTTATATAGGCATTATTTTCTTGGTTAACACATATTGGTTCTGATCTTTTTTTAAATGTATGTATTTATACATAAAATCATTTTTTATAAATAAAAATATTCTATAAACATAACTTGAGTATAATAAGCAGCTTTTTATATACCGCGCATTATAAGCAAACAGTTCGTGCCTTTTTGTAAAATTTTACTTTTTTTAGCGTTTTTTGTGTGTAATGCGCACGTCTAATCATCAGGGAAACTATAGAGCACCCTTAAATTCGCCTCTGGGATGTTGATCTAATATATCATTATCTTACCAAATATAGTTGTTATCAGAAGTTGTGCAGATACATATCAAAAATTTACGATCCACATGCCTAGTATATTTTTTAAACATTGCCTTTATTTTTTTAATAAGTCACAAGATTCAAGTAGTTACTAGTATTACTTGTAAGCTATATAGTGACACTGAATGAAACACCTCATTTTTCAAGCAACCATACAGCAGATCATTATTTGGCACGTTATACACCAACAAGATTAAGATACTTGTATTGTGAAGAAAAGAAAAAATACAAATCTAAAATGCAATACTTGTGTTTTTTTTTGTATATGAGATTATAATAACTGAAAATATACTAATAACAATATACTAGATACCCAAAAATAATAAATGCAGTATTAATAAATGTTTCTATATTAATAGTACTGATGAGCAAAAAGCAACGATAAGTACAGTTTGCTGTAATTTTTGGTTAATCCCCGCGTTTTCTTTAGCTACCCTTCGTATACTTAGTGTAAATTCTGTACAAATCTTTTCATTGTGTTGTTTTTTTTTTGTTTATTGAGCTTTTTATTTTACCACTATGTATATATAATCAAAACCTTCTTTATTGCTTATACTCGAACTAAAGTCTAACATTAACCACTCAACTATACACTTATCTATGCAAACTCTCTCTGCAGTAGATATATCATAGTAATAATATATGAGCGGATATATTAAATAATTTTTTATTTTTGAGCAGTGTTGTGCGTCAACAGAAGGAGTAAAACTTTAAGGGTTTAAAACAAACACTTGTGGGAACGGTAATAAATCAGGCTTATAAGTATTTGTAGTTGTTCCACTGTAGTCATTATGATGCTTTACTAACACGATGGCTTTATTCATCCACATATTTTCAGTTACACTGTAAATTACAATTACAGATAAATTATTTATATATAGTTACTTGTATGCAACTTTTTTTAAAAATGTCTCTTTCAACCAAATTAAATTTTATATATTTTCACTTGTCGGTTTTTTATTATCATGATAAGATATAAGGGGATAAACAATATGTTTAATTAGTGACACATGTTTGACATTTATCTGTTTAGAAATATTAAGTAAATAAATGGATGAAAAATACCAAGCGCATAAACAGACTTATAATATTAAGTCGATAACGTCGACCCCCTCATCCAACACTTAGCGCATAGTATGAGACGATGTACCATTAACGCTCAATATGTAATCAATATGACGACCGCGCATATAACAACTCGCATAATATATAATATAGTGGACAGGGCAAAAACTTAAAGAATTGAATACACGAGAGGCATGTCGGACCGATTGATCAAAAACAATATTTTACATCCAAGAAGACGGAAGAGGCTTCATTAATCTTAAACCTAGAAAAATAATGGGTGAATTGCTAGAATATGCATCAGAAGAAGAAACAGATTAGTTCTATGACATTATAACGAATGATGATTTGCTAAATGATTGCTAATATACAAAACGCCTATATTTATTATTGCAGTACACACGAATTGCGCGCTTTAAAGAAAATTGACAAATAGAGTCAAGAGGATATGTAAAGAGATTGCATAAATTATGAAAATCTTGCACAGCTAAGTGATAAGAAAGTTACTAGAAAACTAAAAGCAGAAGATGATCTAAATGACAAAGATTAAATATAGTTTTGTAACACAGATTAGAAAAAACTAGTAGAGGATATAAAGGACGAGTGATCGACCCGAAAGAATAATACTAAAGCCAAGCAAAAATAACCGGAAGTTGTAACATTAGTCAGAACATCGGTCAGCCCTGTTAAAATATAACGCAAAGAAAAGATATTTAACGGAAAAGCTATGAGGCAAAGAAGGTGCTTTTACTGCCACCAGTCGTGCCAAATTGACACGCAGTGTACTCAAAAAAGTACAGAAAAGCCTTTGATGATGGCATTATGATACGAAAGAAGTTCTGTTAAGAAGAATTTGTTTACATGGCAACATGTACTTGCATTTTATGACTTGGGTGCGGCAAAAACACAATGCAGAAAGGCGGATTTTCTTAATTCAATGACTATCGTATATTTTCTTACAGTGAACCAGTATTATACACGATGGCGAATGACTGTAAGCTTTGGTAGACACAATTGATCAATCTGACACTAAAGTTTGGAGAATACAGAAGAACTGACGCCCTTGGTTTTATAAATATAAATAAAGCCAAAAAGAGAAAAAAAGAATCAAATTTGGCAAAGAGCTGAGTATCAAGCTAAAAAAAAAGTTTAAAAAAGGATATGGTAGCATAAAATGGCACAATGAACACTCCAAGCAATATAGTGGCCAATTGGGATAAAGGATAAAAAACCCGGAAAGATAAGAAAGACTTTACAACAAATGGTGCAATATATAAACACACAAAGCAGTCTTAAAGCCGTACCAAAGTAGTTGGCTTGACCTTGACGTCTTGAATATCAATAATGGCGAGTTTAGATTTTGCGTAGACTTCCGCAAAATAAATGTATACATCCAGAAAAAAATATCGTTTTTTTCCACCTCGCATGCAAAAAATTATTTGCACACTAAGAAAAAAAAACTATTGCAGCATAAAAGGATCACAAAAACGCAAATTCATACATTGATATTTGCCGAATTAAAAAATGATGGTCAGCTTTCGATTCATTAAATACTCTTTTGCAGTACCGATAGCTGCCTCAACGCTTCATTAACAGCGCCGATGTGTACCAACGCACAATGCATGTAATCTCTGCATATTTGTATATCAATCTTGCCTCATCTACATAGATGACTTTTCCTTTTTTAGAGAATGCATGTATGAACATGAAATTAATCTAAAGAAAGTACAAGAAGTTCTAGAAAAGTTCGGATGAAAAAAAAACAGGGACAAAGTATAACTGGTGGCGTAAACAATTTGTTTCCTGTCATATGAAATGATCTAAAAAAAAGCCATTATTGAACCGAGCACAAAGAATAGTCGACTATAAAGAGCCCAATACAAATAAAAAACGTCAACGATTCTTATAGCATATATTTTACGAATCTCACTTTATCCGTAAATTGGCAGACAAATTAATCCCAAATTAAAAGCTGCTACAAAAAAAAGAATTGTCTTTGGTCTTTGTCACTGGAACAGGGATTTGAAAAGATTAAAAATCTATGGAAGAGCAAGCTGAACTTAGACATGCCAGAATCTAAAAAAACATACATATTACAAACAGATGCTTCGGAATGATGCTTTACAGCAGTTCTCTGGCACAAAGATAAGATAGTGACATGTATTCCAGGCGTTACAATAAGCAAAAAATTTTGATAAACACTTAAAAGAAGTTTACGGATGTCTCTAGGCAAAAAAAAAAATGCAGATTTAAATATTAGTAAAAAGAATCGCAAATTAAACGTGGACCGTATCGACATTATGGCTTTTAAACATAGAATTAATTTAGAAACCTTTAGAATAAGTAGATGGTACAGAAGAATCTACAACAATAAATTTATTGTACTAGTAAAAACGTAAAATTACTGTTACAAGCAGATACTTATAGCAGATGCAATGTAGACGAAGCTGAAAACACACTTATTGTAATGAGTAACTAATCAAATATAAATAGAAAGGAGCATTTGCGAACAGAAGTCATAAAATGCATGAGGAAAAAAACATATGGTAGAGTAAAAGACCAATACATTTTTTCGATAGCAGAATTGAAGAAGAAAACGATAGGTTGCCTGAGTAAAAAAAATGAATAGTCAAAGAAGTTTTAAGGAGGCTTTTATTGCCGTAGTAGCCCCCGGTGGGCACATTAGAGTATATATTTTACAGATGCAACAAGGTACACATAATAATTGTTATTGACTATGTTAGGTGTAAGTTGTTTGCCATGAATAAAACAATGCAAATCTAGTACTATTATGCAATTCTGAAAAGAGCTGACGGCAAAAATGGCAATCAAGATGCTACAACTTAAAAATGCACGACCGTTTTAGAAGACTGAACTAAAAAAACCTTAAGAGCAAAGATGGTAATTTTCGATATATTTACCTCACTACCATGAATCAAACAGCCATATCAAGAGGGCAAATCACACGGTAAGAATGTACGCTTAGAAAAATCCCACATGGATCCAAGGCATGCCGGAAAAGATGGTACAAAATTATAACAGAACTATACACAGAGGAAAAGGAATTATCCCAAATGATGCATTAAAAGAAGAAGATAAAGGACAAATCAAAAAGCACAAAAAAAAACTATTTGTAACAATAAATTGAACCTAAAATGGTAAGATACAATAAAGGAGATTTAGTTTTTTATAGAATTGCGACAAAAAAACAAAGAATAAACCATAGTATAATGAGACCGAGAAAGAGATACATATATAATTTAAAAACTCATATGTGATTCTATGACTGATGACGGAGTTTTTTAGATGCACAGATCGCATTTATAAAAATTAAATGAATACATTGCCACAGTAATTTATCAAGAAGGTACATCACAAGGGTATGCGAGGTATAAACAAATATGTGCTGTTTTTTAGTATCATGATAGGATAAGGATGCTACGCCAATATGTTTTGTTGGGTAAACATGTTTTACATTTATCTATTTAAGAATATTAAATAAATGATCGGATGAAAAATACCAAGCCTAAAAAAACAGACTCAAAATATAAAAACCCGATACGTCGGCTCTCATATTATACAATACTAAAAACCAACGACACCGATGGCTTTTCGGTAATCGGTCGCAGCTGCACGTGTTAAATTAATAGTTTTGTGGGATCTAGTCATGTTTTTATTATCATAAGGGCATCAATGTTATGGTAAATATATAACATAACAAAATATGTAAATAACGCTTCAAGTAAAACGCTGCTTCTGTACCTGTGTTGCTTTCAGTTGTTTAATACTGGCATTTAACTATAAAAAGCAAATTTAGTTTGGTTCTGATTTTAAAAAAATATTCGTTTTTTTACTATTTTGTTATTTTTTATGTCATACAGATGTTTTATTTTTAAACGAAAGGTTGTGAAAATAAATCAATTGAGGTGTGTATAAATGTAAAATAGAGTGTCGTGCCAGGAATTAATACAAGCTAAACAAAAACCGGGATTACAAAAAAGTATGTGAAAATGCTAATTAGCATCTGCATTTATATAAATTATTATGTATTCTATTGTTTGCAGATTGTGGATTTTTAGAAATTTTTAAAAGGTTACAAGTGCACAAAATTCTAAATATTGCAGTAAAAGTACTTTAAGTTGCAAATTTGTACTTTCGAAAATAACTAACTCATGCCAAAACATTTTTATAGGGTAAATTTCGCCTGGACTGTTTTTCTAGTAAATACAAAAAAATATATAGGGAAAAAGCAAAAGTGTTTTTGGACTAAATATTTTTTGCGTATCGTTATACGTAAAATCGTTTTAAGTTACTATTTGTCCGTTTTGTTACTGTAAAGATATAATTGCTTTGTTTTTTTTATTATTTCTAAAAGACTTAAGACGAATTAGACGCAAAACAGTTTATATCACAAAACATGTTCGTACAATTGAACGCCGATTTTATACGTATTGTGTGTCTCTGGTGGTACTGTTTTCTTTTAAAATACTTAAACAAATACATTGGTATTTTTAACGAATTTCTGGTGCTTAAAAGCCTGAATCAAATCAATTTGTTGTTTTGTAAATTTCTAGTGCATAACAATTCAGCCGTAAAAAAAGCGAGGTCGGCAGCACATGATATGTCATTTAAATTTATATATATAAAGTACAACTGAAAAACATAACATTAATTTTGGTTTCATACGTATTTCCCAAAGTACTTAAAAAAATAAAACGCCAGTAAAAAAAATACAAAAATTTTTCGTATCAGGTTTAAACGAGCAAAAATAGGTTTCCAAATTTATCTTGTATTTTTATTTTGCTTTCTATCTATGGGTGTGTATTTTTTGCAACCTCGGGTATTTTTTTACTATGAGATCAACGTAAAAACAAATGATCAAGTGAAAAAGCTTATCTGGAGCATTTTTTTGTGTATTTTTGTACCCTTGGGTGCTATGAGTTCCCATAGATTGTAAAAAAAACAACTTAACATACCCTTGGGTGATACCGCTACATGGATAATGTATTACATCTAGCAGGTCTATAGTTATTTCATATATTTACGACAATCCTAGATTAGAAAATACTATTGTTCTCTTAGATACTAAATTTGAAATTTACCCTAGATAAAAATTTTGAAAATCCATTTTAGGGATATATATTTATCCTAGAATTTTCAAAACACGCTAAATAATACTTATCTTAAAAACATCATTGACTGTGGTCTTGGGATAAATCATATGGTGATTGAATTGTTGCCCCGACGTTTTTTATTGTGAATCCCAAGATTCCATAATGAAACGAAGCGCGACTAGCGATGTGTTGAATAACAAAAAAAAACTTTACTATAGTGTTTTGATTGAAAAGGGCTAACTAAGTAACCACTTAAAAGTATACAAATGTTCTTGTTCATAATATATTTGTAAGCATTACTTGTTAAATCTAGGGTTAGGCAAGATCAATTTTTTTATTAATCGTTAACGCAGTCAAGTATACTAAACGTACAAATAATTTTCTGTATATAACCACGACTTTGTTGTATACTACTTTAAAGTTTAAGTACTATGCTAAATGTAAATAATATGTTTTTTATATGACTCCAGCCATATAGGATACGTTTACTTACTCTTATTACTTATAAGGAGTCTAAATATGATACTTTTATGTCTGTTACGACATAAAAAACTGTTATTTTTGTGTGTTTACACGGATGTGGAATTACTTATAAAAAAGCTCCACTTATCCATACTGATTATATACCCTCTCAAATGATATAATCGTTTTTTTATTTCTCGTATATGATTTTTTTACCAAACAGAACAATTGGCATGTTTTTTTGCTTTTTTAATTAAATTGAGTATATTGACGTAACTTAATCCAGGTTATATGAAACCTATTAAATTTACCTCTTTGATGGCGGGTAAGGACCGAATATCGTTTTTGATGACAAAAATTTATATATTTTTTTTTAACCTGTGATCTTAGGCTGCTAATGTATACTTTTTGTTGTATAAGTCATCCATATTGCCTTCTTGGAAAAAAAAAAAATTGCATTTTTGCTTTCTTTATTTTATGCTCTAATAAAAAAAAATTTCGGTCGAAATCATTACCCGAAAATGCAACCAACAAAAAGAAAAATATTTAAAAGAACTTGTAGAAAAAATTTGGAATTATGTTTTTATATAAAAACAAAATAGACACAAACAATTGTACTTAAAGACATGCACCAAAATTTCTTATATGTGTAAAAAGTGTAACCATTAGTTTATTGCATATTTCAAACTTACTTTTAAATTACTTTTCTATACATGAAAAAGAAATGCATTAACATTTTAACAAATATTTAATACCTGTGCAAGAATGTTGAAAATATGCAACATTGCTAGCGTGTTTATACTGTTATGTTACAGTTAAATATATTTGTTTACTTTATTACATTAAGAACATACTAATCTACTGACAAAAAGCAATTTTTGCAAGGTAGCAATAATCATGTGCTAGCTTTTAAAAAATGACACAAAGTATTGCGATTTTACTTACATACAGTATTAAGCTTAGTCCGCTGTTCTTGATGCACTGTAATTATTACAAGTGATATTTCCTTATTGATAATTTGTTTTTGACTAAAAAAAATCAAATAGATTGCGCTATTGTTTGTTTATTACACGGTACTATAGAAATTACGGTTCAATTATTTTTTATTTAAAAAATTTTTGCGTATTTTTTTTATCTTTATATATATGAAGTGTAATTTAGCAGATATAAAAGGCAAAAATTGCGCCTTTGAAAAAAAATGCATGTACTAAAATATAGTATTTTTAGAACAAAATTGCAGTATTGATAAAATGAGTATAAAAATGGAATTGTGTAACTTATACTGGCGTTATTTTCTAAATATATTACAAAAATTAACGCGTAAACGACAATGCTAAGACCAAAGATAACACATTTCTGATTTGCTGTAGAATCTGATGGCAAATAAAACATGTTGTAAAGACGTAGATTTCTTTTTAAGGGTTGGTTGGGTAAACCTAAAATACTGTACTTCTCTTCTTTACGTACACAAATTAAATGTTTTTGTATTATGCCACTTTGTTTGGAAATTAACATTAAGCGGATATCTTCTAAGGCAATTATAACACGCAATTAAAGCTCGCAATAAAAACACGTTCTGTTTTGACTGCATTAATATATACGTATACTCAAATGCCGTTAAACATGCAATTACGATGCAAAAGTTCCTCGTAATACATTACTTGTGTGTTTTTACACAGTTTTGTGTTTTTTCGGGTCTCTGTTACGTACAAGAAGCAAAAGGGATTACTGCCTAATTAACACTAAAAATTTAGTAAAGTAAATATTAAAACGATTTTGAAAAAATGACTTAAATAAACAATGTCGGTAGGTCCGTATATTCTAACGTACAATAATACACTTACTTAACATAAAGTCATCCACAATATGATCTGTTTGTTCGATATGTTCATTTTTAAATCAAAAAAAGATAAAAAAATTAAACAGAAAATTCTGACTTCGAAAATACATTAATTTAAATTATCAAATCTTTTTTATCAAATCTATCATTTAAATTATTTTTGTCTTTTTTAATTTTCAAAAAAACATTTTTACTATTATTATAACTTATATTTATACCTCACTTAAGTTTATTTTGACTTTAAAAAGCTTGCTTTTTATACACATAAGCAAGTTTTTATTATTTGTCGGTCTGTAAACGCCTCATTTTTTTTGTGAATAAAGTCAAACAAAATGAACGTAGCTAAGAAAAAAAATAAAGGGGGGGGGGGC
>JAQFYM010005836.1:0-12594 GCA_034694785.1 Agrenia bidenticulata
GAAAACCCTCATTTTAAAATGCTACTCACGGAAAATCGAGTGATTCGATTTTTATTTTATTTTCTAAATATTGACCAGAATATGTAAAAAAAATTGTAAAAATTTAATGGGACATGGATGCCAATACATGCATAAGTGGTCGTATATTTAAACGAGGGGAAATTTAATTTCAACCTAATCAATATGACATCCTCTATGGTAACAGTATGGTCTTTAAGAGCAAAACCCTCATTTTAAAATGCTACACAGGGAAAATCGAGTAATTCGATTTTCATTTTATTTTCGGAATATTGACCAGAATATGTTTAAGAAAATTATAAAAATTAAATGGGACATGGATGCCAATAAATTCAGAAGTGGTTGTATATTTAAACGAAGGGAAATTTAATTTCAACCTAATAAATATGACATCTTCTATATTTATGTCTAGTTCTTAAAATATTGTAATAAGAATAATTGGAATAAGCTTTGCTATGGGATAAATCTGATTGTGGTGGGTATTTGTTTACGAACGAACGGGCCTATAGTAGCTGCTTGGAGTAGGTTTTAAATTCACTGAACAATCTTTTGATGGATTAATCTCTAATTATGAGACCATGGCAATCTTCAAGAGCAATAGCAACAAAAAATGGTTTCATCTCATAATCATCGTTTCATTTCCAGATCTCAATATGACTCTTCTGTAGTTCTGCTTCTATTAACAGTGACTCCAAGTGACTCTCATCCCTAATTAGAGGCTGTGACCCATTTTCTCAGATCTTATTAAAAAGCAGAAAATTCCACTGGAGGAAGCAGCTCTAGCCATGGATAAACCGAAGGAGAAAGTAGAAGCGGATCCCCCAGGGCAAGGTGAGACGAAAGAGATAAAAGCTTTGTAAACTGGGGCTAAGTGCAACAAACTATCTCTACTTTCTCTCATCTCTCTTTGTGCTTCAGTGAAAGGAGTTCGTACCAGGAAGACAATGTCCAAACCTACACGGCCTGGTGATGTATTAAAACGGAAAACTGAACGAGATACCAAGTCCAAGAAGGACGCTATGAATCAAGAGGCCAAAGATGAAACGCCGGATGAAGAAGAACTCCCTCATCTTCCACCAGAATGCTGCCCAGGGTATCAGGAGGACAAGAATCAGGTTGAAAATCGCGAAAGGAATCAAATGAGCGTTCCTTGGTTCCAGAAAATTAATATTAGTAAGTACCTACTCGGTCATAAGTGTGTACTGGCGTTTTTCCCAATCCTATCTAATGTATCGGCATGTACGTCCCTAAAAGGAGCCAATGGATTAAGTATGACGTGTGTTTACAGGTCCGGAAGTCCAGAAGTCGATCTGTTTTTCAGAGTCCTTACTTATGGTTGATGAGGCAGGGAAGATTGTCGGTAAAATGTACACAAGTGTGTCGGAGTCTAAATGGGGAGATGAGCATTGTCTCTGTGCTCATTCGGGGAGCTTTGGGACACTTGGAAACGGGCTTGAATGTGGGACGACCATCACGGGCTTTGTATCCTTTGACATGAGAACTCTCCAGGAGTATGTTTATGAGTGGGTGATTTCAGAGGGGAAAGTTATGGAGAGGAAAACGTTCATAATGCGAGAGGATGAGACAATCCATGTTCGGATTGTTCTTTTAAAAGATGGGGAACCGGTGGAGACGAAAGTAGTCACTTTGGGAAGACTTGAGCAGCAAAACTTGGTAACCGAGTCATCTCATCTCATCCTCCTCCGGCTCCTCTTGTTCGAGAAACGCACTTCGGGAGGGATGGAACTCACAACTCTAACTTTTCAAGGGAAAGTCGTCAAAAATAAATATGTATGTGTATCGTCCTGATGTATAAATGTATTACATTATGGCTACTCCTCTTCCATTAACTTTGAAAGCCCCTTCAGAGATCTTTCTAATCGTTCACGTCTCCAAGCTTCTGTGGCATGTGAGAGGGGAGTTAATGTGACAGTCAGTCATTAATCATGCTTTCAACATGTTTTCTTAATCGTGTAATAGCTGTAATTACTCGGTATGAATTTGTTAATGGGACATTATCCCCTTTAATTATGATTTTTTCTAGGGAGAGCTTGGAAACGGTTGGGAGAATGTAAAGGGAGAGCAAGTCCGCACTTGGTCTATTCGACGGACGGTGGAATTTGACTTTGGAGACAGACTTTGGGACTCAATGCTTAGCGAACATGCTAGGCTGGTATTGCGATGTCAACCTGAGAACACTCATGCCTTGATTCCCTTGTGGTTTGAACCGGTGAAAGAATTCAACGATGGAAAGTTTATCCAAGTCTACCCTCCGCATATATGGGCCTGTGATGCGGAACTTTATGCCAAGTATTCCCTTAAAAAGGCACAATTCAATATTCAAGCTTCATAGTTCTTACATCTTTGGGTGCTTCGTTAAAAATTAGATTGAATTTTCCTTTTATTTTGTAAAGGACAAACTTGCTCAAGATCACCGGGCCTATTTACTGGACCATCCTGAACTGAGGGCTTTGATGAGTGACTTTCTCCAGGCTTTGCTCCTTCGGAAACCCCCGAATGTTGTCCCTTTTGCACAACAGTTTTTTGAGTCCTTTCTAAATTTACGACCAGAAACTCGTACCAATACGAACCTCTCATCAAGTTATTCCACATCGACTATGGGAGATCAAGGGGAATGGGGCGAATGGAACGGAGAGGGAGATGATGATTCACTTCGATTCTATTCAGTTCGACCATTGATTAGTGATGACGCGCTCGAAAAAATTATGCCAGATGAATCCAGTTCAGGTGACCAAGAACAAAGTGCAGATGACAATGTTTCAGTTGGACCTGATGGAAAATATATCGTTAACTGAAGGGTTAATCAATCGAATAAAACGAATCATCTCATAAATGTGAACCATTTTTGATTCATATAAATAATATGTTAGTTTATATTTTATGTACGGCAGAATCTAGGATTAAAAATTGAGGATCGCCATTTAAAAATAGCTATGTAGTTTGATCACAATATATTTAAATATTTAATTCTAATTAGTTAAGATACAGCAGAGACCAGATAAAAAAGTCCTAAAATAGCCTTGTTTTTTAATAAAAAAGGTATGCACCCAGACTACGTAGCAACTGCGACAGTGTCTGCTGTACTAACTTAAGTTTTTTGAAGTTAGTGAAACTCGTTCAAGACTGCGATGAGCCTTGTTGTTACAATAGACATAAAATGATAACGTTATCAGTACGGAATTTTAGTAACTCATTTCCCTAACTTAATATTAGCAGCTCTTTGAACACAGTCATGGCCAAGAGCCTCCATACTGTGCTCAGAAGACTTATCATTTGATTAACCTGTAGCTTGAGGCTTTCTACCTTTTGTATCACATTTTCACATTCTCAAAGGCACTGAACGGTCATCTTAATATTCATAGAGTGCTTTGTAACATCAATCTAATTTAGAATTCCCTGGATTCCCTCTAACTTCACAGACAATCCAATTTACTCCATAATTTTATAGGGCTCGGTCAATGCGAGTAAGTCTTCTTCAAAGGTGCAACTACTATACATAGTTTGGAATATGCTTATCACAACTTCTCTAGGAGACCAGCGGCTTTCCTCGGAAGGTTGCAGATGATACAGTTCTGAAAAACAAATCCATAAATGGAAACATCAAACACACAGTAATATCAAAGTACCCTGGATGAGTTATTGTAATATTCTAACGAATATATTTCAAAACACAACTCATTAACATTATTGTGCTACGAATACCACGAATACCTATTTTCATTCGTCTTTTTGTCTGTAACATGTCATAAAACATGTACATGAAAGGTAGAAACAATACGTCTTTCTAATTTTAGTACTATAAATAAAATCATATTATTATTATTACTATCATATCATACTCAACCTGCATCTCGAGCAACACTATCTTTTCAAACTCCGTTCTCAACAAGTTGTAGAACAAAAGGTTTGGTTAATGAAGATAGGAGTAGGAGAATACCATCAATTTCGAATTTTAAGATGTCTTGCCGAAAATTGGGAATAACAGCATATCTTATGAGAATATTAGATTAGATGTACCTGATAGTCAAAGCTCGATTGGCAGGAAACATGAAAGACGTGCTTGCAGTAGAATACTTTTAGATCCTCTCCTGAGTCTGGAAAAAATATTTTACAGTAAACGGTAATTTTTATAGTAAAGACACATTAAAATAAAAATGTTAGAAATTTAGAGTAACTCAACCTTTCACTAAAATCCCTTTATGGCACGAATAACATTCTTGATACTCTGTGACAGAAAAACACAACTTGAGCAAGATATATTTCTTCACTAAATTACACATTTTAATAATTCTAATCACCTTCGACACTAACTCCCCGAAGCTGAGTTTTCACAAGATTTTGAAACAACGACAAACAATCGCCAACTACTATGTTTTTGCAACCTTCTTGAAGTTCCATCTGCGATTTAATTAAGCACAACGTTTAACTCAAAGTTTATACAGGTTCTACAGTATTTCAAAAATTATTTAACTTACCTGAAGACTGTAATCCTGCATTATTTTTACCAAACAGTCTCGTAAGCCTGGAATTTCCATCCCGTCTTCAATCTTCCGTATCAAAATCCGAGGGTCGACATAAGTTCCAATGTTACACAGTAGTATCGTAATGTAACCTGAAATAAATTATAGTAAGTTTTATCAGAAGAATTACTAATATTGCAACTTTTAGTACACACAATTCAAACATACTTGGTTTGTCCAAGGAAAAATTGATCAAGTCTTCCCATAAGTCCCGATCATCGTGTTCTTTGCAAAAGTCAATAGCTTGATATAGATCTTCAAGCACATCAGTAATCAGTCTCAAAGCTTCTTTGGTATTCCCCATCCGGCCTATAGAGATTGAAGGATTGTTAGTTGTTAATTACTCATCAGCAATGAGTCCACATTCAAGCTCCGAAATGAAACCACATCTATTATATAATAAAACTTACCTAACAAAAAAATCATTTCCGGGTACATTTTTCTCTGATTGCAAATTTCTAAAGCCTCCTGCATTGGGTAGCTGTCTGATGACTTCAAGAACTGGAGAAGATTAGATGGACCGTAGTCAGCGTACAAGGACACCATCATACCATGGAATTCTGAGCGCATTTCTTTCCCTTCTGCTTTATACAAAGCATCCAGGTACTGAAATTATAACAAAGAAAATATGAAATCAAAACAAAACTGAACCTTCTTCCAAAGTTTTATGCATGATTTTTACAAACCAGATACTGGTAGTATCGGTTGCCTACAAGACGTTTGACTACTAATGTTGGCAACAACCGTTCTTTGTGCTTCAAAAAAAGGTTGACTGACTCGGAAATATTCAGGTGCATTAGTTCTTCAATGTTTGCTTCAATCTCTTCGAAAAGTCCATACCTTTGAATCAATGTAAACACCTGGGGGTCTTGTAACCTACCGTCATAAAAGTTATGTTTTGAAGTTTGGATTAATTTCAAACATTCAAAAGATTAGAAAGTTTATGCTTACTTTAAATACATTGCAAGAGCTTTTCCAAACTTTTTTTGGTAAGAATACAAGTCAGTTAAGGCTTGCAAAAGAAACCGATTTTCAGGATCGTAGATTATGAGATGATCGACGACAGCGTTAACGATGCTAGTAACATTGTACAGTTCAGGAGGTGGAGGCCATTCTCTGACTAGTCCCAAGAAAGCTTCTTGATCATTTTTTAAGTAATCGTACAAAATCATTTCGTAAAAACAAGGTTGCAACTTCGACGATTCTCCTCTTGGAAGATAAGGAGCAATCGCCCGTAGCTGGCCATGTGGTACAAATCGCAATACTTGTTCTTCCCACTTCCCAGGATTATCTTTTCCTGGAAATGTGAAAAATGGATGAGATCCTAAGTTATTTAAAATAAATACGTAACAATATATTTATCATGAGTTAACTGACTTACCAAATAGTTTCAAGCACAGTTTTCCTGCATCAGAGAAGCTTTCTATTTCCATCAAATGGTCCAGGTATGCTAAGCCAACTTGCATAACTGAATGTCTTTGTAGTGATTTGGAATTTTGACTAGCAACTTCCAGAGCTTCCTCGTATTTTCTAAGATTGATGACGTATTAATCATTTGCGTTGCACCTCAATTAGCTATACATTTTTAAGAGCCATATTAAAACTTACTTGTGCTCCATTAACCATTGGACATGATCGTCTTGATCCCTGGCTTTGGCAAGAATAATATCCTTAGGAGATACGACAAAAAACAGTATTTCGTCTATCAAGGACTCCAGATGATAGTCGAGAGTCTTGTAATCCGTATAGCCTCTTAAGCGAAGGGCGTCCGCTTGAATAACATTATATGACGTTGCTTCAGTCTCCAGAATCTGTACATTCGGCAATTGATTTGCACGAGAGTATTCCCCTTCATCGTTCGAAATCGCCATATACTCCTTATCCAAAGATAAGACGGTTGTATAACAACCAAAAGATGAAATTCCACAGCTCCAGAAGTCCGTAGAAAACATGCAAGAAATCTTGACGTAGTGAGAAGGATCTCCACTTGTATTACTCTTATCTTTAATTTGCACGACTTGGCAAATCTTGATTATGTCTGCCCAACCAATAAAGACTGTATACTTGTCTTTCCAAAATATATTACACCGATACTTGTCATGAAGCGTTTGGATCAGTGAGTCTTTTGAACCATTGTTGAATGTTCCGAGAGCGGAGGGTTCGATTAAACTATTCACAATGGCATTGTTTTCCCATTCAAAGCGTACACGACTTATCATAACCTCTTCTTCCATGTCGTAAATTCTGACTTCATCGCGCCAACTCCAAGCAACAAATCGGTTTCCCCATTTGATGGCGGATGCAAGGCCTCCTTCTAGTATCGGCGATGGTTTAAGTAGATTAAATATATTCCTCTGGTACAAGGTTAGACTTTCACCTCCTGAATAACAATGTATATGCACATAATAATTAATTTACGAACTCTATGTCCAAGCGTTATTTGTCATATCCCATCTAACCTGTGATAAAACGTCGATTAAATCCCCCCTTACTGTACTGGGGATCGATTGCCACGCACCGTATTTTCTTATCCAAGTTAAGAGCAGTTTCGCAGTGACCATCACATAAACTGTAAATATTTACCTATCCAAAAAATAATATCTTTTTATTTCATTTCAATACAAAAGTGTTTTTGACTGATGACCTGAGTATCAAATATAAAAAATACCAAAACTAACTACAATCAGGACTTCAAGATGACACTAACCTTGCCATCATCCGAACAAGTAGCAATATGCTCCCCATCCCCATCGATGGAAATACAATTGACAACAATTTTATGGGCAGAAAATGACCCTCTAGGATTTGGTGTCACATTATTTCCTAGATGATCTAGAATATACAGCTCCCCTCGATGACTTCCAACACAAAGAAACTATACAACAATCACACAAGAAAGATAATTACTTTCATAGTCATCACCAATCATATCCGATACACATTAAAAACTTACCTTGGAATGCACAGCAACACAACTGACGGCATCCTTCTCGAGAATAGACACAAGATCATTTCGAATTCGAATAAAGTTCAACTTCGGCTCCGGATTTTCATCGTCTTCTTCCTCATCTTCTTCGAAATCTTCATGACACAAGGACTCGGATTCTCCCAAACTTCCCGTCTCAAAGTCTTCCTCATCCCCAAGGCTCATGATTGCGATTATACCCTTAGGGTCTGAATATCCCAATCAAAGTATACACGGCCACGGCAGTGACTGCAGTTTCGAAAAATTATTTATAATAACCAATTTCCAAAACTACGTCTATGTGCTTTATCCTTAGTTTTAGTTCCAAGATTCCCAGGGGTCACATTCTTAGTATTTTTTATGCCTACCATTTGAATTTTTGAGCGATCTAGATTTATAGAAATCAAATTCAAAATTATTTTTTAACTAGTTTATTAATTTTAATTCCTCCACGCTATGGTTTAAAATAAGGCTCATAACATAAATTACCTTAAATGTATGACTCACTAATCTTGAGTAGTTCTTCCTTTCTATTTGAGCAAAGCTTCTTACATCTTAATCTATAAAGTCTGTCTGGAGTGTTCCAACTTGAATCAAATTCCAATACATCGTGTGTGTATCGTATTTGAAGTGATTCTGTTATATAATCTCTTTAAAAATATGTATTTACAAAAATTAGAAGGTCAGCAGGGTCAGCTGATGTGCAAGATGTATAAAAACAATAAATATTATCTTCAATATAAATGACGTCTCTCTGTTGTTACTTGTATTTAGTATATGATTCTATGGTTGTTACTTGTAAAAAATGCAGAGTCGTCCACTTCCACCCCTTCCTCTGTTTACTTTATAAAAAGATCCTTTCGAATGATGCGGGTGTGGGTGAGACTGATTCTTCTCATTCAACTCTCACACCATGGAAGCGGGACTCAGTTGGGATCTCTCAAATTATTTCATCTCCTCTCTTACTTTTCTCTAGTTAAAAGTTACATATTTAAAAGGTAACAGTTAAAGTAAATTAACTAACTTAACAATTAACTAACCCGCTCTGCTCACTGCTACTGGAGAAAGTAAATAAATGCTAACAACATTGTCAACCTGCTGAGAGTATCTCTCAATTCTTTGGTCCTTACACATTAAGGTATACTGTGTGGCATGATGTAATATGCAAAATTGTGTAACGGCTCTCATTGTTGTTAAGTTAAGTTAAATAAATGGTAAGGTTAATGTTAGTAAGGGCTTTTATCAGGTTAGTCAGGGACTTCGGATGTCAGTGTATGCAATAGAAGTATAAATGTTTAAATATGAGATTTCTAAGATCCACATGTATTTGGAGGTTTATTGAGGTTTTTATTGAAGCATGTTTCAGTCAAGTATCATTTAATTCAAGAACAGGGTTGATAGCTTAACGATATCATCAGTGTATTCAGACCAGCTTTCACCGAGGAAATCAGAGATATATTAAGGAAACAAAGAATAATCAAGGAGCTGATGGTATCAACTTTTAAATGGTGAATGGAATGTTAAAATTACAGATAGCTCTGTAATAGAGCGGGTGGTCTTGGATTGATAGACAGACGGCTGTGGTTGTCTAATTGTTTATACTTTCACCGACTTTCTCCAGAATTCTGGAAAATGGCAGTTTCAGCGTCAAAACCAAGCAATCCATCTCCTCAAGACTCAAATAAAATGTTGAAGAACCTTTCAAACTTTGGAAAGTTTTGGCTAAGCATTAAAGGACGTAATTTCGTTGCTGTGGCCGCTGGTGTGACCGCATCCGCGTATTTCGGCGGCTATGTCGCGCTCCACTCTTGGCTTCTCTCGTACTATAAAGATGCAGTACAACTTTACAAGTAAGAAGGACCTAAATAAAGAGATTGATAGTATCCCGGTATTGGTTTTTTTAAAATATTGTTCGCTGTGATACGAGTACATGATTTTAATTATATTTCTAGGAACGGATTTGTAACACCCTTGTCTGCAGATGTATTTGATAGAGCGAACAAGGCATTAGGAGAAATTAATTTGGACGATAAGGGTAGGCAGACGGTGCGATTCTTTACAGTTTATGGAATGGACTTGTTTTTTGCCGGATCCACGAAAACTCGACAGGGTAACATCATTGGAATACCCCGGAATTATTCCTATAAATCTAAAACTGAAATTGAAAGAAACGACATTGTTGTAAGGGCAAGAGAATATTGATAATGTTGTATGTAATTCAGATAAGATTCTAATATGACTGATTTTATTTTCATAGATCGACAACCAAAGCGTAGAGTGGGGTTCAGATGGAGGCTTGCTTCTGGAAGAAGCTCTAGTCCTTAGCGAAAGTGCCCAAAAGTTTGGGATTGCTCGTAACATTGCGTTAGCAGATACTCACCATATCTATGTACACGGCATTTCTGGAGGTTCCACGATCATGCTGTATTACTTCTTAACACATAATGCTAACAACATGTTATACGGTCTGTATAAACCAAGAAGTTTCCGTATGATAATTTATTCTGGAATTGGTTCCTTTTGCTACGGATTGTGGGCAGTGTCCAGAGACATTCTGACGAAGTTTTATGAGAATTACGCTGACAAACGTGCAGGAAGTATGAGCCTTTCCTATGCCAAAGGTGGAGTAGAGTTTTATTCGAAGACGCTACAGCGAAACATGGCATTGCGTTCCATCATGGGTCCTTCTGGAGAGAAAATGTTTACCCTATTTGGAAATGACGTGGAATTCATTAGAGAACGCCATGTGCCATACACAAGAAGGAAATTTAATATGGAGAAACTTGCAGAACGCCTTTTAAAGAGTGATAACAATATTCAGAGTTCTGCTGGTGAATCACTTTTGCTTAAGACGTAATGCATTTTATTACCTGGTCTCGACTTATTAGTATTTAGCTTCTTCCAACACGTAGTTTTCGATGAGCAATAGAATCTTATTAATTGTTATTATAAATGGCCGACTGAGAATATGTATGCAAGCAATGACAGATTCAATTAAACACAACCAATGTTATAATCTTAATTTCATCAGTTGAATGGACATCTACAATTTATTTGATATTTAAGATCGCATATAATTTCCCACAAGATATCGATATCTCCCAATACAATTGACTCCAATTGTTACTCGCCTTTTAAATTTGTATCTCGACTGTTCAAGCGTCCTTGTGTACATACATTATATTTTTTACATTTGATTGGACTTATTATTTACAAACGTCTTGAACCTAACCCTTACTCTAGCTCAAACGAATAACTTTTCTTTCCATCATAAATTAAAGCCTTCGGCATCATTCTAACTAGAGCAAATCGAATATGTTCCCCAATCATGAAAAGGATAGCAAGTCCAGTCATGACACCAACGTAGGTCCAAATTTGCTCTGAAAGTGGGAACCTCAGCCGTTTGCTGATGTCCCATCTGTCCTCTCCGATCATATCTGCATGAATTGGCATCGGTTCGCCATAGTTCCTCTTCAGCTCCGGCATATCGTACAGTGCGTTGGGGTCACGGGATTCAGCACTAACCATGGGCAGGTCGGGGTAGTCACCATAGCCAGTTCCATCCGCTAGTAATGCAGAAACAGAATTGTAGTTTGGTTTAATCCATGTCGCACGAATTTAACTTTGTTGATATAAGATGTTAAACGTTGAATATACCTTCATAGGTCTTGTAATCTTCTAAGATGAGGCCGTATTTCTTGGCTGCTGCACGTCGATCTTCTTCCGTCTATTAAATAATATTTTTTTAATTTAACACTCGTTCCAGTCACAATTTACAATGCATAAACCTTTAGAAAATTTTCTTTGAAAGTTCAACAATCCGAAACTAACCTTCGGGACGTCATCCGCTGGCCTCCAGTCCCTATTCCAGTACCCGGCTGATCGGGTTTGCTGAAAAACGGTCGTAAGCCTTGTGGCTCTCCTGGCCAAAGCCAATGGCACCAACGACAGTGACATTTCTTCTTTCGAAACTCTTAGATCTTCAAAATCTTTCCGTCAACCTGGACAATAGTCAAGATTTCAAGATCAAATTTACTACGAAGAACGAATTAAATTAGTGCTAAACAATTGAATTGACCTTTTGTTCAAACAGAAAAATATTACATAAAGGATTATATTTTAAATTAAAAACTAAAAAATATTTATCGAAATCAAAACGGACTTACCAATTTATATATTTAGGAATAGTTAAGTTTTGAGTTTCCCCCGTGGACTTTGTGGAAATGGGAAAATAAAGGTCGGGTTGGGTTGGTGGGCAGAGAGCGCTTGGGACTATTTATTTTTGCCTACAGTAGAGCTGTGTATTGTGTGTGTATTAACTCAGGCAGGGCTTTTCTATCAGGAATTAAGATAATTGACTAGGCTTGATGGAGTACAAAATTAAAATCTTCCCTTCTAATGAGATTAATTGGTGTTAAAATTCGATAATTATCTTAAGGTGATCTTGATACCTTCTGGGTCCCGCCGGTCACCTGGGTGTGTGGCATAATTCATAAAGGAATTGAAGGATGTGTTTAGACGCTGTTGTGAGATTTTATTCTACGTTTAATTATTAGTTATTGTGATAAATTATAGAATTAAAAAACTTGGACATCACTGAAATTTCTGGAAAATAGTCAATTTCTCATAAAGGATTTGACTTGTTGGAAAGGTCAAACTATTAAATTATTTAAGAAATGTTAGCGCGTCACGATTCCGGATGGCATTACTAAAATTTTCCTTCTATGATTTTACACTGGCTAAATAGCTATTTTCCCCAGTTTATGTACATTTAAAATTATCTATATGAATTAGAGATGGAACTGATGCAATTTGTTAAAATCCTTACTAATAATACAGCTGAACTGTATGTGGCTCACCTTCCACTCCTCGATAACTACCGAACCGATTTTCAAGCCCAATATACCATTCGAATCAGGAGACTCTATCTCGCATCGTAGGCTAAAACATTTTTTGAATCGGTGACCTTTTGACCTCTCCATGGTCAAAATGGTCAAAAACCTGTTTTTCAATATTAATGGCTAAAAACTTCAAACAAAAAATAAGAATAACATTTGCCATTATGAAGAT